>JAMWET010006421.1:0-38932 GCA_024036415.1 Prochilodus magdalenae | reverse complement strand
CTGCTGTCCACACTCCACTCAACCCACATGCCACCCCTAACCAGCTTCTAGAGACCAATGCCAGTCAGTAGGGGTTTGCATGCGATATGTAAATGTTGAAATTAGCTCAGTATGCATGTCAGCTTTCTAAAGTTTATAATCATGAAGTACCTAAAACTAATACTAAAAAGCCAAAGCAGTGAAAAGCCAGTAAAATTTAGAGTACACTATTTCTTTACACATCCATGCTGTAAATAAAACTTTCACACTGTTGGTATTACTATCATACTGTACATATTAATATAATACTATACGTATTAGTACTATATTGTACATATACAGGAGGGATATGAGCTTGGTGTTTAGAACAGGAGGGATATGAGCTTGGTGTTTAGAACAGGAGGGATATGAGCTCCGTGTTTAGAACAGGAGGGATATGATCTCTGTGTTTAGAACAGGAGGGATATGAGCTCTGTGTTTAGAACAGGAGGGATATGATCTCTGTGTTTAGAACAGGAGGGATATGAGCTCTGTGTTTAGAACAGGAGGGATATGAGCTCTGTGTTTAGAACAGGAGGGATATGATCTCTGTGTTTAGAACAGGAGGGATATGAGCTCTGTGTTTAGAACAGGAGGGATATGAGCTCTGTGTTTAGAACAGGAGGGATATGAGCTCTGTGTTTAGAACAGGAGGGATATGAGCTCTGTGTTTAGAACAGGAGTGATATGAGCTCTGTATTTAGAACAGGAGGGATATGAGCTCTGTGTTTAGAACAGGAGTGATATGAGCTCTGTGTTTAGAACAGGAGGGATATGAGCTCCGTGTTTAGAACAGGAGGGATATGAGCTCTGTGTTTAGAACAGGAGGGATATGAGCTCTGTGTTTAGAACAGGAGGGATATGAGCTCTGTGTTTAGAACAGGAGGGATATGAGCTCCGTGTTTAGAACAGGAGGGATATGAGCTCCGTGTTTAGAACAGGAGTGATATGAGCTCTGTGTTTAGAACAGGAGGGATATGAGCTCTGTGTTTAGAACAGGAGGGATATGATCTCTGTGTTTAGAACAGGAGGGATATGAGCTCTGTGTTTAGAACAGGAGTGATATGAGCTCTGTGTTTAGAACAGGAGGGATATGAGCTCCGTGTTTAGAACAGGAGGGATATGAGCTCTGTGTTTAGAACAGGAGGGATATGAGCTCTGTGTTTAGAACAGGAGGGATATGAGCTCTGTGTTTAGAACAGGAGGGATATGAGCTCTGTTTTTGTTAAAACAGGAGGGATATGAGCTCCGTGTTTAGAACAGGAGGGATATGAGCTCTGTGTTTAGAACAGGAGGGATATGAGCTCTGTGTTTAGAACAGGAGGGATATGATCTCTGTGTTTAGAACAGGAGGGATATGATCTCTGTGTTTAGAACAGGAGGGATATGAGCTCTGTGTTTAGAACAGGAGGGATATGAGCTCTGTGTTTAGAACAGGAGGGATATGAGCTCTGTGTTTAGAACAGGAGGGATATGAGCTCTGTGTTTAGAACAGGAGTGATATGAGCTCTGTATTTAGAACAGGAGGGATATGAGCTCTGTGTTTAGAACAGAGGTGATGGTTTTAGTACTGAGAATCAATATTTTTATATTGAGAATCAAGTTTTTCCTTATTTAGCTGTAGAAGATTCAGTGACTCCACCGAGAAACATGTGACACACGTTTTCTAAGTCTTTCTAGCTAGTCTGGATTATCCAGAGGAATGGAGATCATCAGTGTAGCTATGAAAGTTAACATCATGTTTCCTGATGATATCACCCGGAGGGAACATGTACAAAGAGAACAGCAGAGGCCCTAAAATGGACCCCTGTGGTCCTCCACAAGAAATATTCTGTGTGTTTAATGAATGATTTCCCAGTGAAACCAGGAACAGTCTGCCCGTTAAATATGATTTAAACCAGTCTAAAACTGGCTCAAGACACTGGATTACAATCTGGTGATCCACAATACCAAAGGTTGCACAAAGGTCCAAAAAGACCACAACAGAAGAATTCTGTAGATCGGCGCTGAGCCTGAGGTCTCTGACCACACTAACTAATGCTGTCTCAGTACTATGGTTAGAATAAAACCTTACTGAAACTTCTTTAGAACTTGTTGGCCATAAAATGTATAGCTTTTATTTATTTATATATAAGCATTTAATTGCTTGAAAACAGCTTTAACTAGGACTTTACTGAGGTCTGAAACAGGTCTACAGTGGTTTAGAACTGTTGGATCCATGTTGCCCTTCTTTGATAGAGGCTGCACCAAGTCAGTCTTACCTGTGTCTGGAGGCACGCAAGTTTTTCTTCCATTTTTCTGAAGTGACACTGTCAGGAGCTTCCTTTAATCTAGAGTTTAGATCAGAGGTCAGATTACTATACGAGATCAAAGCTGTATTTGGTGCCCTGTTATAAATATATAAAAATTTCTTTTGATATATTGATATTTGGTGCCCTGTTATAAATATATCAATTTTTTAAATCAGAGTAACATTTTTTAAAGGATCTGTCAGAGATGGTCTGACAGAAAGATGTCAGATATAAGGGACACGTTTGTAGTCAAGTCAAGTAGTTTTATTATCAATACTTTAATATGTACAAGACATACAGAGGACTGAAACTGCATTACACTCTGACCCGAGTTGCAGCACATAAACATTTAACGATAAATAGATTACAACTAAAACAAGAACATGAGTACATTGAATATATTAAACAGTAAACATAAAATAGACAAACGCAAGACATTCAATAAAATAAAATAAGGGCCCTGAGTGTCATAGACAAAAAACTCAGGTTTAGAACATAAGCAGGAATATGAGCTTGGTGTTTAGAACAGGAGGGATATGAGCTTGTAGAACAGGGAGCCTCGTTTAAAATAGACAAACAATTCAGAAAATAAAATCCCACTAAGCAGAACTTAAAGTCAATTTGGTTTTATCACACAATGAGATGATCCCACTAAGCAGCAACACACGGTACAACATAAGGGGCATAGCAAAAATGTAGTCAGGGACAGGCAGAGGTCAGAACCAGAAGAGACAGGCAACAGAGATAAACAAGTTGAGAGGGTAAGGCTAGGAAAATAGTCAGAGGATGAAAACCAAAGGTCGAGAGCCAAAGACTGAGAAAATACAGACAACAAGCACAAGAGAGGGTCAGGGACAAAAAGAGATCAAAACTGGAATAGCAGATATAGATAGAAAACGCTCAGGACTCCAAACAAATGTTTGGCAAAGCTACTCAAGCTACACAAATGCAGAAGCGACAAAGAGCGGTATAACTAGACAAGCTTAATTAAGTTCAGCTGAGACTAAAATTCTGGTGATTGATAGTGGAGCGGATTGGGTGGCTTAGGGCATACTTGTGTGGCGTCATCGAGCGTTGCCCTCTGGGAAGTTGAGTCCGGAGAGACACAGGAGCAAGGAAGACCCGGAAGCGTGACACTAAGATAAACATAATGAGACAGTAAGACACTGAAGACAATAAGGACGATAAAGTGACATGTGCACTAGCAGAATTAAGATGTAGGATTGGTGTTCTGACAATACCAGTATAACAGTAGTGCAAATAAAAAAAAAAACATTTTAAAAACATTTTTTTTTTTTTTTGATGAGTGTTAGGGTTAGGGTTAGGGTTAGGGTTAGTTCTTGAAAGTCTCAGTTCAGTTTTTACCTCTTTAGTGATTAACTCTAGATGTGAACTGGTTTGTGGGTGGAGCTGCCCACATGCTGCTTCAAGTGAAATGTTTCTAGCATGAATAAACTCTAATGTATTACTGTCTGCAAGTTAAAATCCCAAGAGAGGAGAATCATATCATAGCTTGTGGATGTGCTTGATAACTCTGTAGTTTCTTCTATAAAAGTACTATTTCAATTTGGTGATCTGTAAATTACAAGCACTAGCACAGAAGTGTCACTAAAGAGGCTCAGTGGACATGGGCCCTGCCTCCACCTCTCCTGCCCCACCTTACTGTATTAACAAAACTGGAAGATTCAGGAGCAGCTTCAAGTAACATTGTTGTACCATTTCCATCTAACCAGGGTTCTGATAGAAACACAAAGTCAAGCTCTCTTTAACAAGACCTCTAATCAGAAGTGCTTAATGTTCAGCAAGGCAGGGTTTAATGTACTGCTCACTGAACTCTATGTTGGGGGGGACTGGTCAAACACTGCATTTGGGGTGGACTGGTCAAACTCTGTTTTTGGGTTGGATTGGTCAGACTCTCATTTGGGGTGGACTGGTCATGAATTATTATTAATTATAATTAACAGAGTACGGAACACCCAATACTAATATACAAAATGTTTTCCTAGAACACACTATGATATGTTGAATTAATGTAGAAGTAAGACTTACTGAGCTTTTCTGCCGACTGAAATAGCAGAAATCAGCCTTCTGTAAACCTCCTCTGATGTGTTTTTCTCAAGGTCCAGCTCATCCAGCACTTCTAAGCTCATGAGCATACAAGCTATTGCTGAACACTGCATAGGATTGAGCTCTGTCTCTGATTTTAGATAAGCCTCCTGAAGCTCTCCAGAGAGAGACTGATCATTCATTTCAGACAGACACTGGAATAGATTGACGCATCTTTCAATTGAGACAGGATGTTGATTATCAGCACCACAATCATTACAGCATTCGATTAATTTCTTGATGTGCTCCCTGGTTTCTTCTAAGCTGCTCTGTGTGGGTGCCAGTAGACCCTGTAGGAGTTTTTGATTGGCCCCCACTGAGATACCCAGCAGGAAACGGAGGAAATGGTCCAGGTGTCCATTCTGACTCTCTACCGCTTTCTTCATTGCTCCAACCAGCACTTTGTACAGTGGAACATCACCAGACCACTCTTCGTTCTCTGGTTTAAATATCAGCAGGTTCTTCATGTTCCTGATCTGGTAGCAGTGAAACACATAGACAGCAGCCAGGAACTCCTGAAAGCTCAGATGAACAAAGCAGTAGACCTTCCTCTGGTAAAGCCCACATTCCTCCCTACAGATCTCAGTGAAGATCCCAGAATACACTGAGGCATCAGTGATATCAATATCGCTCTCTCTCAGGTCCTCTTCATAGAACATCACATTGCCCTTTACCAGGTGTTTGAAAGCCAGTTCAGCCAGTTTCAGAAGAATAGTTCTGTTGGACTCCAGCAGGTTCTTTGGGTCTCTCTCGTCTTTCTCCTTAAACTTCTCGTTCTTCATTTTTGTCTGAGTGAGCAGGAAGTGTGAGTACATCTCAGTCAGAGTTCTAGGGATTTCTGTAGAACCCTGTTTCATGATCTTCTCAAGAACAGTGGCTGAGATCCAGCAGAAGACTGGAATGTGACACATGATGTGGAGACTCCTCACTGTCTTAATGTGGGAGATGATTCTCTCGGCTTGGTCTCCATCACTGATCCTCCTCCTGAAGTACTCCTCCTTCTGTGGGTCATTGAACCCCTGAATTTCTGTCACACGGTTGATGTACTGAGGAGGGATCTGATTGGCTGCTGCTGGTCGGGAGGTGATCCAGATTAGAGCAGAGGGAAGCAGCTCTCCTCTGATGAGGTTTGTCATCAACACACCCACTGATGATGTCATAGTGATGTCAGAGACTTTCCTACACTCTTTAAAGTCCAGTGGAATTCTGCTTTCATCCAGACCATCAAATATGAACACAGCTTTGATCTGATCATGTACCTTTGGGTCTAGATCTTTGATCTCAGGATGGAAGTCACACAGAAGTCCATGAAAACTGCATGGATCATCTTTAATTAGGTTCAGCTCCCGGAACGGAAGCACAAACATGAACTCTACATCCTGATTGGCTTTTCCTTCAGCCCAGTTCAGAATGAACTTCTGCACAGAAACAGTTTTTCCAATTCCAGCGATGCCTTTAGTCAGAACACTTCTGAGATTTGGCATTTTTGTTTTTTCAATTTTTCTTTCTTTGGGTCCAAGACCTTCAACCTCCACAGCTTTAATGTTCTCTTCCTCTGTTTCTCCTTCAGGATATTGTAGAGGTTTAAAAATCTCTAAGCAGTCGATTGGAGAGCCTTGTAATTGTTTGCTGGGTGTTCTTTTCATCTGTAGAAACTCAAATTCTTTATTCACCTCTTCACTCTCCCTCTCTATGATGTACAGCTGTGTGTAAATCTTATTCAGAGGTGTTTTATTCTCTTCTGATTTAATTCCCTCATATAATATGGCATTCTTGTTCTTCATGCTGATTTTGTGCCTCTCTTTGATACCCAGGTAGCCTCTATTAAAAACAAAATAGTAGAGTGCATGTAATAATGTCAAATCAACAAAACAGATGACTACAATGATGATGCATTTAAACATCAAAGATGTGACCTATGACTGCATTTGATTAGGATTTATTTTATTTACATTGTGAGACATAAACATTACTTCTCTTTACCTTAGAGACTTCATTTTCATCGCTGCCATGGTAAATCTATGAATAGGTTTCGAGAACATACGAAAACTGACACAGATTTTGTGTAATGTAGTCCAGCTTGTTCTCTAGTGTGTTCTAATATTCAGTGTTCATGTCCTTCCTGTGTGGAACCTGTAGCTTTTAAGTAAAATGAGGAAAAAGGTGTTTTCTATTGCACTGGAAATGTTGAAACAATGACATTATGTACAGTGGTGTGACTTTCAGATATGCATCTCCTAAAACCCTTTATACTTTAGGTTCAGTCTATAACTTAACATTGACAGTAATCACATGCAACTTCTACAGTACTCATAACTGTGAACTTAATTTAAACTTCACTGTATATCTAGAAATAAACTGGCCTCTGTTTATGTATAAATGCTCACTAGTTGTGTGGTGTCTTATGTTCCATCTATGTTTACTGCTAATAATGGAAATAAGCAAATTTGCTCCAATGATTAAATTACTTTTTATGTGTTGAGGTTTCAAGCCACAAAGTGCCACTGAACTGAAATGCGTTTGTCACTCTTCCAGGTTTCCCCTGGCTCCTCTGCTGCCCCGGACTCCACTTCCCAGAGTGCATTATCCGAAGACATCACACCCACATGTCCCCAGCCATCCAATCAGCACCGCTCTAGGTCACGTGAGTTTTAGCCCAGCTGCATCCACTTAGCCTCAGTATATATACCCCTCTCAAACACTTTCTCATTGCAAAGTTTTGCTGACCCTAGTTTGCATTTCTGGGTGTGGCTTCTCTGTTGACTCTGGCTTTTTGACCCATTTTTATATATATATATGTATGTATATATATATATATATATATGTATGTATGTATGTATGTATGTAAAAGCCAACTATTACTTAACCCTTTGTCAGCTTTCTCCTTTGATCTACTCTTCGGCTATCAACCTTTTTTGTGTTACCTTGACCATTCTCTTGCCTAGCCCATCCACCTTGTTTGCCTTGCTGCGTGCCTACTCTGGTTTTGACTTCTGCATGTTCTCTGACTTTGACCTGGTTTCTCCCTCTATGTTTGTCTGTGTAATGTTGCTGTGGTTATTTACTTGTGTACTTAATAAAGCCCATTTGACTTTTAGCTCTGTGCACGTCAGTCCTGGTTCTTTGTTCCTGACAGTGTTATAGGATGCTATAAAGCTCCACTTGCTGGTTATACTCAACCGTTTCATGAAACATTTCCTTTCAGCTTGAAAATCTTTTATCAAATGTTTGTTAGTACTTTTGTTACTGCATTTTATTTTAATTAGATTATATTTGTTAAAATGGTTTTAACTGGAGTCATTTTATACATGTTTTACTAATTGCTTCTAGTATGCTATAGTAGACTATTTTCACAGGTTTGTTTGCTACAGGTGTTCGTCCATGTAGTAACGTGCAGACAAGAGAAGTAGCTGCTTGATAAACTAAAACTACAGGCATTCAGATGCTACCTTTCACGTATCACACCTCTGATCAGTATGTAAATATAAACGTTCAATCATCCACTCACACAAAAGTCAAGTTTGGTGTTCCACAGGGATCTGTCTTAGGACCCATGTTATTTACCTTATGTATGCCCCATTCGGTACCATAATCGGAAACCATAACATAAATTTTCACTGCTATGGCGATGACACACAATTGTATGTTTCAGCTAGACCAGACGATCCACTTCACCTTAATAAGATAGAGGACTGTGTTAAAGACATAAAAGACTGGATGTCAAGTAACTTCCTCTTATTGAACTCAGACAAAACAGAAGTTCTTCTTGGTCCCAAAAGGATTAGAACCGAGCTGTCTGTATTACCACGCAATCTAAATAGCTCCTTAGTTACACCAGGTACCTCTGTTAAAAGTCTTGGTGTCATGATCGATCCTGATCTGGCCTTCGATGAGCAAATTAATAATATCACTAGAAGAGCTTTTCTACATCTATGCAATATTGCGAAATTAAGAAATGCACTGTCACTACAGGACGCAAGGCTGGATTATTGTAATGCCCTGCTTTCTGGCTGTTCCAGCAAAAGCCTTAACAAACTTCAGTTAGTCCAAAACGCAGCAGCTAGAGTCTTTACAAGAACTAGAGAGTCTGATCATATCAGCCCAGTCTGATCTAACTCACACTGGTTACCAGTTAAACTCCACACTGAGTATAAACCTCTCCTCCTGACATATAGAGCTCTAAACGGCCTTGCGCCTACTTACCTTACTGAACTTATCTCGTACTATGAGTCATCACGTGACCTTAGGTGACGGTGCTCTCTATTAGTGCTGGGTGTCTATTAGTGCCTAGAATTAACAAAGTTACATCAGTGGGCAGAGGCTTTTCATACAAGGCCCCCCAGCTTTGGAATAACCTACCAGTCAGTGTTCGGGACTCAGACACACCCTCAATCTTTAAGTTTGTTGTATAACACTGGCAAACTACGAGTAAACACCCAGTTGTTCATGCTCATGGCACCCCTTCGTCTCTCAATGTGCAATTATCTGTAAATATTTTGCAATTATCTGTAAATAAGATTCTCCAGAGGTTTTGACAAATTTGTTTATAATTTATACTACGCCACCTAGGGGAATTTCACCCCTAGGAAATAACAGGTTCTACAAACCAAAGAAAGGCAACACAGGTTCGAACACACATGAGACCAGAGACGTACTTCCCACACTTAATTTATTAACAATTACTAAAAGACAAAACACTTAAAATTCCTTTTAAGACTCCATGGATTCAGATATTATTGAATAAAAACAAACACAAAGGACCGAGCTGAGGGCTTACCACGACGGAGGGGTACTAGGGGGATACGGGAGCCGTTTACACTACACACCACACGTGACCACACTGCACACCTCAATGACACCCAAAAGTGCTCTAGCTACAGGGCTGGTGAGAGGGGTTCCACACCCAATTCCGTCTGCTCTAGCCCAAAGCTCCTGTCTGAAAAGAAATAAAAGAATTAACAATAATCAACAGGTGGTGGAAGGGGAGACCAATAATTACAACGGACACTTCACACACACCAAAGAGACAGATTCCCCCCTCATAACAAGATTGCTCAACACCACTAGGGGCAAATGAAAAATTAATCACGACTTAATGACAAATCAAACTATTGGTTTGTCACTAAGCTCAAAATAACCACACGGACAAAATAAAACAAAACAAAACTCAAAAACAAAACTCAAAAACAAAACAAAACAGCAGCACTGCAGGGAACTGGAGACAAGCCAACACCGCCTGGGCTAAGAACCCTACAAAATACACCAAAGGATCAAATCAATTGGCTCAACATTAGTCAAAGGAGAAGATGAACACAGCTCCTATACTTACCCGCGTCCAGCCTGCAGCTTCCCGCCGCAGAGGATAACCAGGTAATGGCTCAGCACAATGGTACCAGATGGCTGCTAGCACCAAGGAGAAGTTAGCTAAGGTCACTGTTATACAGCCAACTTATGTACAAAAAGAAGCACACATACCTTCACGCAACGTGAAGCTGCGCTAACAAACGCCGGGAGAAACGGCAACGCTGGATCAGCAATAGCGCAAGGTTCCCAGGCTTAAGCCTTGAAGATTCACCACCGGCACAACACCAACGCGGTCCCGCCAAACACAGCCACGCTACCGCTGCTAGCACGAAGGTCTGATGCCCCGGAAGGGGAGGGAGGGGAAATGACAGGTAGCGCTCCTACAGGTGGCCGTCCTCTGCCTAGATATAACAGCGCGGGGGACCGCCCCGCAATTTAAAGTACCCGCGCACAGTTTCTCCGTGCAAGAACCATTCAGGGAGGGCAAATACACAACCACCCTGCTACAATCTACCCCACCATTTTGCATCGTCGCCCCGACGATGAACTAAACTGACGGAATTAACACCAAGGCCTAAATAAGGCAGACTGTGCATTTGATACCAACCCTGGTGGTTCATCTGCCCCGGCATCCCCACCACCCACAGAGCGGGGAAGATGATGAACATTAGAATGCTGCCCAGCCGTAGAGCGAGCAGTCCGACGCAGCAACGATAAACTAGGGCAAGGCTGATCCACTGGAAGCAGGGAGGAACCTAAAGGCTGAGATCTCCCCTGCTCAACTGGTGCCTCTGAAAGCGGCCTGTCTTCCACTGGCACCACTGCACAAGGCCCTGTAGCCTGAGAACTACCTGGAACAATCGCAGCAGAAGGTATAGTCTCCGATACCAACAGCCATAAGTCACCATCACTAGAGATGTCATTAGCACCTACTGGTACAGGAGAAACCCTAGGTGGAGGAACAGGAGCTTCTTTCTGAATTTGAACCTTCAGCATGTCACGATGGACATGCTTTACTTTACGTAGGTCATCCGTGGGGGCAATAGTGTAAACAGCACCTTCACCCCGTGGGACTCTAAGCACCTGATACACTACAGAACTCCAGATATCCTGGATCTTGTGACGACCCCGGGCACTATAGTCCCGGAGATACACAAACTGACCCTCCTGTAAGGGCTCATCCCGAACCCGCTGATCATGCCGTTCCTTCCGGCGGCCAGCAGCTAACAACAACCGTTCACGGGCTCCTTCAAACGCTAGCTTAAGTCGAGCCTGGTGTTCCAACACCCAATCTTGGATTCCCCCGGGCACCGGATCCTGTATCCGACCCAAAAGAAAATCAATCGGGAGTCTAGGTTCTTGACCAAACATTAAAAAATAAGGAGACTCACCAGTGCCCTGATGAGGGGTGGTGTTATAGCAGAAAATCACGTGTGGCAAATTAGATGCCCAGTCCTGCTTCCGAGAAGTTGGTAAGGTACGCAAAAGGTTATGAAGTGTTCTATTGAAGCGCTCGCACTGTCCGTTACCAGCAGGATGGTATGGGGTTGTCCGAGACCTTTCCACCCCATACAAATAACAAAACTGCTGCATCAGAGCGCTTTCAAAGCTCCTACCCTGATCAGAATGGATACGGCTCGGAACACCAAACTTAAAGAACCATTCCATCAGCAAAACCTGCGCCACTGTTGATGCCCGTTGATCGCGAGTGGGAACTGCTACAGTGTATTTACTGAAAACATCAGTCATAACCAACACGTTCTCCAAGCCATTCCGGGAGGGCTCCAACACAGTGAAATCAATGGCCAAGATTTCATTTGGCCTGGATGCCAATAGATGTCCCATGAAACTGTGGGGTACCTGGCCCAAATCTTTAGCAACTTGGCACCGCTCACACTCTTGGCACCACTGTTTGATGTCCAGAAACATCCCCGGCCAATAACACCTCTGCCTTACTAATTCCGTGGTCCGCTCAATGCCCTGATGACCGTGCTCCTGATGTAGGTGTCTCAGTATCTCCTTCTTAAGAACTGTAGGCAGAATGACTTGAAAATACTCCTCGCCCCCATCTGAACGAAACACTCGGCGATGCAACACTCCTTCCTTCTCTACCAACCGATCCCACTGACGCAACAGGGCCATGGCTGGTCTAGAGACCTGACGTCTCTCAGCCGAAGAGGGCCGGACTTGCTTCCTCCAAAACACCAAAACCTCTTTAAGAAGAGGATCTGACTCCTGCAGGGAACGAATGTCCAAAGAGGAATTACCTGGTAGCACAGAGACCATAGTCTGAGTAGCCAACACCATGGGGTCCACCTGTGAGGCCTGTTGGACTGACACAGGGACTGAGGTACCTGGACTTACATGCTCAGCTAACCAGAGACCTGATAAATACTGACGTGACAACGCGTCCGCATTCTTATTACTGCGACCTGAACGATACTTTATTTCAAAGTCAAAAGCCGCAAGTTGCGCAGCCCATCGATGCTCTGTGGCTCCCAGTTTGGCAGACTGAAGGTAACTCAGAGGATTATTATCTGTAAACACCATACATTTGTGCCCCAGAAGGTATTCACGGAATTTTTCTGTCATAGCCCACTTGAGTGCCAAAAATTCCAACTTCATGGAACTATAGTTAACCATATTGCGCTCAGGGGGCCGAAGACCTCGACTGGCATAAGCTACCGGCCGGACACTACCCTCATGCTCTTGAGAGAGCACGGCTCCAAGGCCACTGTGGCTGGCGTCAATTTCTAAAATAAAAGGCTGTGAAAAATCTGCATAGGCCAGGACTGGAGCAGAAACCAACTTTGCCTTCAAAGTCTCAAAACTCTGCTCACACTGAGGAGTCCAGGCTGCCCCCAGGACCTGCCCGGAACCTTTCTTGGCCTTTACACCTACTGATGTAGCCACTAACTTATGCAGAGGGCCTGCCAATTGAGCAAATCCCTCTACAAAGCGCCTGTAGTAGCTGGCAAATCCTAGAAAGGAGCGCAGCTCTAACACATTACGCGGACGCTGCCACTGTGCTACCGCCTCGATCTTCGCAGGGTCAGTAGAAACCCCTTTGCTAGAAATGACGTGTCCCAGGTAGCTAACTTCCTGTCGGAAGAAGGCACACTTTCCCAACTTGGCCTTTAACCCTTCTTTTTTGAGACGCCCAAGTACAATTTCCAGTCGCTGCAGGTGTTGGGAGACAGTAGGGGAGAACACAATGATATCGTCAAGATAAAGAAGCAACGACTGATACTGTTGGTCTCCGAACATCCGTTGCATCAAGCGCTGGAAAGTACTTGGAGCATTGCAAAGCCCAAATGCCATCCGATTCCACTCAAATAAACCGAAGGGCGTACAAAAGGCAGTTTTAGGCTTATCCTGTTCTGCCACTGGGACCTGATTATACCCACTAGCCAGATCTAGAGTGGAAAACCAGCAGGCCCCAGAAAGTGCATCCAAGCTTTCCTCAATGCGCGGCAAAGGGAAAGCGTCTTTACGCGTCTTGCTATTAAGCAGACGATAATCTACACACATGCGCAGACTGCCATCCTTCTTTTTAACTAGAACAATGGGGGAAGCATAAGGACTACTGCTCTCCCTCACTACCTGAGCCTCAAGAAGCTGATTGATGTGGGCCTTTACCAATTCGTACTCTGATGGAGGAATGCGTCTATACCTCTGCCGCACTGGAACATTATCCAGCAAAGGGATCTCGTGTTCTATAAGGTTCGTACAACCCAAGTCACCCTCATGGGCTGAAAAGACTGAGCTGTACTTTTGTAAAAGAGACCTAACCTCCTGTTGTTCTTGGTCTGTCAGAGCAGACAAATCTACAGCCTCTATCCCACTCTGTGCAGAGCGAGCAGCTACCTGAGAAGACACTGTTGCAGTGGTGGACCGGACTTCTGTAATCCCAGTAGGTAAACTGACAACCTGGACGCTACTTAAAGAGCCGAGGCAAGTACGCGGATGAAGCAAAACTTCAGTGGTTCCTACATTAACCACTGGAACATAAACAGTACCCCTAGCGACCTGGACAAGACAGGGGGAAGCTAATAGGCCTGCTGGCAGACCAGCCTCCGGAGGCTCAAACAAGGCAGATCGACCAAAACATAATTCTGGGCACGTGCTAGCAACCAATTTCATCACACCACCAGGAATACGCAACGCCCGAGTTCCTCGAACCCTTACAGCACCCATAGGATCTCTAGGAACGTGAGCCGCAGACTGGTGGCACTGTTGCAACGCCTCAACAACCGGACCAGGAGCTTGCACCACTAAGGGCAAACTGAAAAGAGAGGAGCCGTGTAACCCAAACAACTCCTGATAACACCGGCTAATAACATTCATCCCTAAAACACCAGGGACGACCGACGAAGCACCAGGAGGATCCTTCACCACCAGGATCCCACAACGAGGCATCACCTTACTGCACAGCAGGACATCCAGTTCTAAATATCCTATATATGGGATATCAAGGCCATTAGCCGCCCGAAGCTGTAACCAATGACAAGACTGGAGACGATCCTGACCCCAAGGTTCAAACTGCTGCAAAAAGAAGCTCTCTGTTACTGTAGACACCATGGAACCAGTATCTAACAAACAAGAGACAATAACGCCACCAATTGAAACGTCAATTACTGGACACGATGACATTAGCCTAGACACGGTACCTGCCCTTGAGCCCAAAGACACCCCCTCTGAACTGTGGCTCTGCAGCTCAGCGGGCTTTAGTTTTCCGGCTGATAGGAGCGAGACAATCTAACCACACTCTGAGACTGGACAGGGGGAGGAGAAGAAACACGTTCCCCATCACACTCCCTCGCAAAATGACCTGGCCGTTGACATCTTCGACAGATAACACGCCCCTGGCGAGAAGGACGATTAGGCCCAGATGAGGTCTGCAAAGAAGCAACAGTTCGAGTTAACTGATTAAGCTGCTCCTGCTGACGCTTCAAAATATCCATCAACTCTCCCAATTCTGAGGGCTGTGAGGCACCTAAAGGGGCTGGGTGGGCACTTCCCTGCACACCGTACTGTAGGCCATAAGCAGATGGTAGGGAGAAACTACGTCCCCTAGCACCACCCGGTAAGCCCTCCCTCTCCCATCGAATGGCTTCCCCACGTACATCTAACAGCGTAGCGGTAGGCTGCTGGCGGACAAACTGCTTTAACTCTCTCCGAAGCGCACCATCTAAAACATGCTCTACAAACTGATCCCGAAGCAAAATCCCTACATTGAACATCCCCTGAGGAGCATGCTGCTTTACCGGTTCCATTAAAGCCATTAAAGCTAAAGAAAACTCCTGCAACGTCTCGCCTTCCTGCTGTTTTCTTGAGAAAAAGGCCTGCTGCAATGTTACATAAGATTGGGGACAACCATAAAGTTCTTTCAAAATAGCTAGAATTTTGGCTGGGTCCCCTCTCTCTGCACTAGAGCGATATTTAATCTCTTCCCTTGCTTCCCCTTCTAAGTGATCAAAAATAAAGAAGGCCTGATCAGTTAAAGAAAGATGGCGGGCCCGCATACAAGCCTGTAATTCCTCTATCCATTCCACTATACCTATCCCAGTCTTACCATTAAATAGTGGGCACTTCCGATCACGAGGAACTACCACAAAACGCTCTGTAACAGCACTAGGACCCGCAGGTGGAGTATTACCTACCAGGACAGGAGCAGCTGGAGTAGCTACACTAGAACCAGTTAAAACAGTCGCCCTTTCCTGAAGAAGCCGTTCATTATCAGCCTTAAGCTGCAACACTAAGTCTCTAAGCTGCTGCATCTCCTCCTCATCCATTTCGAGCGAGCACGCTATACCAAAAAATAAGATAGCGTTAAAAAATGATCCAGTCACCTAAGCAAATGCTGCTGTTTTGTCTCTACTATAATTATAAATCACTGTTCAAACCAAAACACCACGAAAACAAGGTGAACCGTACGTCTCCGGTTTTCAAAAGTGCGCCCTGCCGACTGCGCCAAGATGTGGCAGGGGTGGGGAAAGGTGATGAATACGACTACGCCACCTAGGGGAATTTCACCCCTAGGAAATAACAGGTTCTACAAACCAAAGAAAGGCAACACAGGTTCGAACACACATGAGACCAGAGACGTACTTCCCACACTTAATTTATTAACAATTACTAAAAGACGAAACACTTAAAATTCCTTTTAAGACTCCATGGATTCAGATATTATTGAATAAAAACAAACACAAAGGACCGAGCTGAGGGCTTACCACGACGGAGGGGTACTAGGGGGATACGGGAGCCGTTTACACTACACACCACACGTGACCACACTGCACACCTCAATGACACCCAAAAGTGCTCTAGCTACAGGGCTGGTGAGAGGGGTTCCACACCCAATTCCGTCTGCTCTAGCCCAAAGCTCCTGTCTGAAAAGAAATAAAAGAATTAACAATAATCAACAGGTGGTGGAAGGGGAGACCAATAATTACAACGGACACTTCACACACACCAAAGAGACAGATTCCCCCCTCATAACAAGATTGCTCAACACCACTAAGGGCAAATGAAAAATTAATCACGACTTAATGACAAATCAAACTATTGGTTTGTCACTAAGCTCAAAATAACCACACGGACAAAATAAAACAAAACAAAACTCAAAAACAAAACTCAAAAACAAAACTCAAAAACAAAACTCAAAAACAAAACAGCAGCACTGCAGGGAACTGGAGACAAGCCAACACCGCCTGGGCTAAGAACCCTACAAAATACACCAAAGGATCAAATCAATTGGCTCAACATTAGTCAAAGGAGAAGATGAACACAGCTCCTATACTTACCCGCGTCCAGCCTGCAGCTTCCCGCCGCAGAGGATAACCAGGTAATGGCTCAGCACAATGGTACCAGATGGCTGCTAGCACCAAGGAGAAGTTAGCTAAGGTCACTGTTATACAGCCAACTTATGTACAAAAAGAAGCACACATACCTTCACGCAACGTGAAGCTGCGCTAACAAACGCCGGGAGAAACGGCAACGCTGGATCAGCAATAGCGCAAGGTTCCCAGGCTACCAACAGAACGCAGCAGCGAATTACTTAAAACATACAGCGACCTCGCAACATAACGCGACGTAGCCTTAGATACCTTAACGCGGATCCCCGGCACAACACCAACGCGGTCCCGCCAAACACAGCCACGCTACCGCTGCTAGCACGAAGGTCTGATGCCCCGGAAGGGGAGGGAGGGGAAATGACAGGTAGCGCTCCTACAGGTGGCCGTCCTCTGCCTAGATATCACAGCGCGGGGGACCGCCCCGCAATTTCCTGCTTATTTTTATTTTTTATTTTCATTTTTACATATATTTTTATATATTTATGTTTATTTTATTTATTTAAGTACTGCTGTCTGGGTAAAACTGGGTCCTTGGGTACCACAATTTCGTTCCACCCCATGTACCACATGTGATGCGAATGACAATAAAGTCTCCTTGAATCCTTGAATCCTTGAATCCTTGAATTTAAAGTACCCGCGCACAGTTTCTCCGTGCAAGAACCATTCAGGGAGGGCAAATACACAACCACCCTGCTACATTACCTTATCTTATCTTATCTTTGTCATTATTCACTGTATATCCAGTATTATCTAAGGTACTGCCTATAACACCACATCAAACAGCACAACTACATTCGTGTCAACGAACAGCGGTGTAGAGGGTCATATTTTCAGTAAAGAATTAATTTAAAAGTAAGCTGTGTGCAGTACCATCCTGCTTCAAACGCTCTACAATAATACCCTTCCCCAAACAGGCAACCATCACTAGACTGAACGTCTACAGACCTGTCGTACTGACCTCTGTAGTCATGAAAACTTTTGAGAGCCTGGATCTCAGTCACCTGAAGGACATCCCTAACCCCCTGCTGGACACCCGTGCTGTTTGCATACTGGCCCAACAGGTCTGTGGATGACACAGTGAATATGGGACTTCATCACATCCTTCAGCACCTCGACCATCCAAACCCTTGGGCAGGAATTTTATTCTTGGACTTCAGCTCAGCCTTCAACACCATCATTCCAGGACAGCTACACAGTAAACTGACCCAACTCAACGTGCCAGCCTCCACCTGCCAGTGGATCATAAACTTCCTTACTGGCAGAGAGCAGTAGGTGTGGTTGGGGAAGATCATCTCAAGAACCAAGACAACCGGCACAGGAGCTCCTCCAGGTTGTGGTTTGTCCTCTTGGCTCTTTTCTCTGTGCACAAACGACTGTACCTCTGTGGACTCCTCCGTCAAAATTCTGAAGTTTGCAGATAAACAGTCATTGGCCTCATCCGGGACGATGACAAGTCTGCCTACAGACAGATGGTTGGTCAGGTAGTTCTCTGGAGCAAATAGAAATACTCTGGAGCTGAACACAGCAGAAACTGTAGAGATAACAGTGGTCTTCAAGAGAAGCCCCCCAGCCCTTTCAGCACTCACCATTCTGGACAGGACTGTTATGGCTGAGGAGTCTCACAGCTTCTTGGGCACGACAATCACCAAGGTCTTGAAGTGTGACTGTACACAGGCCGGCACTTTTGCCAGATGAGGATCAAGACAACTAGGCTACAGAGAACCTTCCTCCCCCATGCCATCACACTCATGAACAGCTGAACATTACAATCCACACTACACTCCACATTTGGGACACTATCACTTCCTGTTCTGCTGGACTGCATTTTTAATTTATCTTATTTATCCTTTTATAAACAGTATCACACATCACTCCACCCTCTGTACTGACTGTCTCAGACTAGTACTCAGACCAGACTGCTGCACTGTGCACTTTAATATACATATACAGATACACATAATGTAAGGTTTACAGGTATGTAAGGTATTGTGTGTGTGTGTGAGTGTGTGTGTGTGTGTGTGCGTGTGCATTTGTGTGCGTGTGTAGGTGTGTGTAGTGCTTCATTACTCATAGTAACGCTAAAGGCAGTAACTCACTGTGGATCAGAATGTACAGTACTACTGGGGAAACCAGGAGGATCCGTTACTGTGGACTCGTTGCTCTTCATAGACACACAGCTGGGATCTCCTCCCCTGCAGATTTCAGGAGGCTCAGTTTTGGACTGGTTGCTCTTCATAGACACACAGATGGGATCTCCTCCCCTGCAGATTTCAGGAGGCTCAGTTTTGGACTGGTTGCTCTTCATAGACACACAGCTGGGATCTCCTCCCCTGCAGATTTCAGGAGGCTCAGTTTTGGACTGGTTGCTCTTCATAGACACACTGCTGGGATCTCCTCCCCTGCAGATTTCAGGAGGCTCAGTTTTGGACTGGTTGCTCTTCATAGACACACTGCTGGGATCTCCTCCCCTGCAGATTTCAGGAGGCTCAGTTTTGGACTGGTTGCTCTTCATAGACACACAGCTGGGATCTCCTCCCCTGCAGATTCCAGGAAGCTCAGGTTTGGACTGGTTGCTCTTCATAGACACACAGATGGGATCTCCTCCCCTGCAGATTTCAGGAAGCTCAGTTTTGGACTGACTGCTCTTCATAGACACAGAGCTGGGATCTCCTCCCCTGCAGATTTCAGGAGGCTCAGTTTTGGACTGGTTGCTCTTCATAGACACACAGCTGGGTTGTTCTTCTCCTCTGCTAAATAGAAGAAGATCAGTTAGGGACCTTTAAGGTTACTTTCATAGACACAGAACTGGGATCTTTACCGCTATTGCTGGATGCAGTAAGGTTCCCCAGTTATACCTTATAGACACACGGCTGGGCTCTCTTACCTTTCTGCTGAAACCAGCTCAGGCATGGACAAGTCACTTTTCAAACACACTGGAGATGTCTCTTTAGTATTTCTACTTTCTCATGTTAGATGCTGATGGGAAGCTCCTTACTCTGAGTTGTAGGTTCGTCCTCCACTGCTGGAGTCCTGGAACTCCATCACTGAGGTCTCTCCTCTCTCACACACAGGTGGACTGGCTTCCTGAACACACAGAATGATAAAACACAAAGGCCCTGATTTACTTAGATATTATTAAATTATCAAATTAAATAATATAATCTCTGTTATTAGGAAAACAATATGTACATTGAGTTTGCTGAGTTCTCCAAAGCCATGGTAAGAGATGTTAACTAAAGTGTTAAGTAACCGTCCTGTTTGGTACTTTCGAACGAGGGTTGCCTAATAGAAATAGAAAGTACAACCTTTCAGTCCCAGAGTTGCAGCAATGTCGTCTTAGTAATAAACAAGGATAGCAAATACATTTATATACTGGAGATATATAACTGTGTGTCATCAGCGTAGCTATGTAAGTTAACATCACGTTTCCTGATGACATCACCTAGTGGGAACCGGTACAAAGAGAACAAAAGAGACTCTAAAACTGACCCCTGTGGTCCACAAGAAATACTACATCTTTTTGATGAATGATTTTCCAGTGAAACCAGGAACAGTCTGTCTTTTAAATATAATTCAATCGAGTCTAAATCTGAGCCAGAGAGACCGACCCAGTGTTCAAGACAATTGATTAAATTCTCATGGATCACAGGATCAAAGGCTGCACTAAGGTCCAATAAGACCTGTCATGCTTCCGGGATCTCCCCCTGCATACTCCTGCGTACTGAATGTCACTTCTTCTGCACTGCACAAATGTATCTTCTCCACTGCAGTACTGTAGCACGTTACACACCTGAACATGCCCTGCCTCAGTCCGGACTCAACCAGAATACAGCTTAAATTCTTTATGAAGAGAAAAACCGGTTGGAGCACATTTCAGTCGTTACTTCACCAGTGGCTCTTAAACTGCACCTCTTTGGTTACTCTAGATCCCTCACTGTTTGACTGACAGTAATGCTATTAATATTTGTTTGTTTATTTGTGTGGTTGGTATTGGGGGCAGTGAGTGGTCTATGAATAAACAGACCAGTTTTCTTTTTAGTCACATTAACCTTTCACCCATAAACTGGTTTAACTAGTCTGAATTTTGAGAGGATCAAGGATTTTACATGTTGAATTATTGACATCACCACAGCAGCCCTAAATGATCCAATATTGTTTTGATGTCTTGAAGGGGGGCATGAAGAAACATGCTCTTTTGAACACAGCAGCAGAAAGGAGGCATCATTGGTTGATGGCTGATACAACTGGGAGTCAGCCACTACTACCCACACAATCCACCCCACAGGCCAACACAGAACAGCAGGTGATGCTAATATACTGAAGTATTAGAGGAAGTACAGTGCTCTACATTTCCTCAGTTCCACTTCAGTCATTACCCTTCAGTGTCTAATTTTCTTGTTTGGGTGCTGCTTCTGATCTGCTTGACTGATGGTCACTTATCCTACTCTGGAGTGCCGTCTAGATCAGAACTGTCTAATAGGAGAGGGATACAGCTGTACAGACTTCAGTTACTGTGTTGGTAGAGTAAGTTACTCTAAGCAGTTTTGTGATTCTACTTAAGTTTATATTTACAGGGACATATAAACAGAACTCTACAGGATAATATAAACAGAACAGTACAGTGATATACGTGAAGAACTAAGCACTGTTACCTTTTCTGACGTTTATCCAGAACTCTTCAGTAACAAAGTCCAAGTTTATCTTCGTGTGTCTTCATTTACAGCAGATCTACAAGGATCCGTCACTGAACACCAACATAGACCCTTCTTCTGCACTGCACAAATGTATCTTCTCCACTGCAGTACTGTAGCACGTTACACACCTGAACATGCCCTGCCTCAGTCCGGACTCAACCAGAATACAGCTTAAATTCTTTATGAAGAGAAAAACCGGTTGGAGCACATTCCAGTCGTTACTTCACCAGTGGCTCTTAAACTGCACCTC
Organism: Prochilodus magdalenae; assembly: GCA_024036415.1. Classification (NCBI taxonomy): domain Eukaryota; kingdom Metazoa; phylum Chordata; class Actinopteri; order Characiformes; family Prochilodontidae; genus Prochilodus; species Prochilodus magdalenae. Next base: position 17,412 of record JAMWET010006421.1, on the reverse strand, counting down.
TTTGGTTACTCTAGATCCCTCACTGTTTGACTGACAGTAATGCTATTAATATTTGTTTGTTTATTTTTGTGGTTGGTATTGGGGGCAGTGAGTGGTCTATGAATAAACAGACCAGTTTTCTTTTTAGTCACATTAACCTTTCACCCATAAACTGGTTTAACTAGTCTGAATTTTGAGAGGATCAAGGATTTTACATGTTGAATTATTGACATCACCACAGCAGCCCTAAATGATCCAATATTGTTTTGATGTCTTGAAGGGGGGCATGAAGAAACATGCTCTTTTGAACACAGCAGCAGAAAGGAGGCATCATTGGTTGATGGCTGATACAACTGGGAGTCAGCCACTACTACCCACACAATCCACCCCACAGGCCAACACAGAACAGCAGGTGATGCTAATATACTGAAGTATTAGAGGAAGTACAGTGCTCTACATTTCCTCAGTTCCACTTCAGTCATTACCCTTCAGTGTCTAATTTTCTTGTTTGGGTGCTGCTTCTGATCTGCTTGACTGATGGTCACTTCTCTTACTCTGGAGTGCCGTCTAGATCAGAACTGTCTAATAGGAGAGGGATACAGCTGTACAGGCACTTCAGTACTTTGTTTCTTCAGTAGGAGGACCCTTTTTTACTCTAAGCAGTTTTGTGATTCTACTTAAGTTTATTTTCTGTTGCTTTTCCAGGATGAATATGGTATTGAGGTTTGGTGGAAGTCTCTGGATAGGTTTACCTGTAGGGGTCCCTGGTTAAGGATTGGTGTCAGAGGGTTGCTGGTTAAGTTCCTGACAGTAAGAGGATAGCAGACCACTGTTGAACGAAACGAAATGAAAGTCAGCTTACTCTTTTTAAGCAGTGTTTGATGTTTGGCTAAATGACGTGCAGAATTAACTTTAATTTGTTCGGATTCTCTTCTTCAAAACCTCGTCCAGACTTTTTCTGAGACATCGTTCCGTCGACTTCTAGAGGGCAGCCCTAGTCGATGGGCAGCCATTTTCAGGTCTTTGCATAGATATTTAATTAGGTTCAAGTCATTACTCTGACTGCACCACACAAGGACATTCTCAGAACCATTCCTGTGTTGTCTTGGCTGTGGGCTTAGGGTCATTGTCTTGTTGGAAGGCAAACCTCTGGCCCAGTCTCGGAAGGTGAGGTTCCCAGTGCTCTGCATCAGGTTTCCATTAAGAGTAGTGTTGGTTTTAGACAGGTGATGAGCAGTGCCTGGTTTCCTCCAGACATGACCCTTAGTACTGTGGCCAAAAAGTTAAATCTTGGTTTCATCAGACCAGAGAATCTTGTTTCTTACCGTCTGAGTGTCCTTAAGGTGCTTCTTTTATTTGTCTGTTGCTAAGGAGAGGCCACTCTGCCATAAAACCCAGACTGGTGGAGTGCTGCAGTGATCCTGACATTTTGGAAGTTGCCATCTGATCTCAAGGTCTTTGGACCTCAGCCAAAGTGCCCTCTGGGTTTCTTTCAATGAGGTTCAATACTGAAGACACCTGGTGTCACACTCTAATCAGCTAATTAACTCAAAACACCTGCACAGGCCTTTAAACGATCTCTCAGTCTCGTTCTGTAGGCTACACAATCATGGGCAAGACTGTTGACTGGACAGTTGTCCAAAAGACGACCACTGACACCTTGCACAAGGAGGGCAAGACAAAGAAGGGCATTGGTAAAGAGGCTGGCTGTTCACAGAGCTCTGTGTCCCAGCACATTAATAGAAAGGCGAGAGGAAGGAAAAGGTGTGGTAGAAAAAAGTGTACAAGGAACAGGGATAACCGCACCCTGGAGAGGAGTGTGGAACCAAACCCATTCAAAACTGTGGGGGAGATTCACAAAGAGTGGACTGCAGCTGGAGTCAGTGCTTCAAGAACCACCACGCACAGACACATACAGGACACGGGTCTCAGCTGTCGCATTCCTCATGTCAAGCCACTCTTGAACAGGAGACAGCATCAGAAGCGTCTCGCCTGGGCTAAAGACAAACAGGACCCGACTGCTGAATGGTCCAGAGTTCTGTTCTCTGATGGAAGTAAATTTAGCGCTTCCTTTGGAAATCAAGGTCCCAGAGTCTGGAGGAAAAGAGGCGAGGCACAGAAGGCACACTGCTTGAGGTCCAGTGTAAAGCTTCCACAGTCAGGGACGGTTCGGGGTGCCATGTCATCTGCTGGTATTGGTCCACTGTGTTTTCTGAGGTCCAAGGTCAACGCAGCCGTCTACCAGGAAGTCTTATAGCACTTCATGCTTCCTGCTGCTGACCAGCTTTATGGAGATGCAGATTTCATTTTCCAGCAGGACTTGGCACCTGCACACAGTGCCAAAGCTACCAGTACCTGTTTTCAGGACCATGGTAACCCTGTTCTTAATTGGCCAGCAAACTCGCCTGACCTTAACCCCTTAGAAAAACTATGTGGTACTGTGAAGAGGAAGATGCGATACGCCAGACCCAACAATGCAGGACAGCTGAAGGCCACTATCAGAGCAACCTGGGCTCTCAACACCTGAGCAGTGCCACAGACTGATCGACTCCATGCCACGCCGCAGTTCTGCAGTGATCCAGGCAGAAGGAGCCCCAGTTAAGTACTGAGTGCGGTACATGCTCATGCTCTTCATCTTCATACTTTTCAGTTGGCCAACATTTCTAAACATTCTTCTCTGTACTGGTCTTCAGTGATATTCTAATTTTCTGAGATACTGAATTTGGGGTAAAAGAAATAAACACTTGAAATATATCAGTCTGTATGTAATGAATGAATATAGTTCTCATGAATATAGCCCAAAAGTTCTCATGTTGGACTACAGAGAGTGTAGATATACAACAATGTAAAACAGTGCAGAACATACACCAGACAGTACAGGGACAGTTCTGCCACAATGCTAGCAGCCTCACTGATGTGCTGCTTGTGTTGTCAAGTAAGGTTACCTGAGTGATTTTTCCCACTGGGACTAATAAATTATCTATCTATCTATCTGTCTATCTGTCTGTCTGTCTGTCTATCTATCTATCTATCTATCTATCTATCTACCTACAAAAAAAGGGAGAGGTCTGTAATTCTTATCTAAAAATCCAGATAATCACATTGCATGATTTAAAAAAAATTATTCAGCATTTTATTGCTTGAATTCTGACTCTGACAGGCCTGTTAGTGTTTCATTAAGAAGCACTCCTATTCTGCACTCATTACCTGTATTAACCTAACCTGTTTGAACTCGTTATCTGTATAAAAGACACCTGTCCACACACTCAATCAATCAGACTCCAACCTCTCCTCCATGGCCAAGACCAGAGAGCTATCTGAGGACACCAGGGACAAAATTGTAGACCTGCACAAGGCTAGGATGGGCCACAGAACAATAGGCAAGAAGCTTATTGAGAAGACAACAACTGTTGGAGCAATTATTAGAAAATGGAAGAAACACAAGAAGATTGTCAATTATCCTCAGTCTGGGACTCCATGCAAGATCTTGGCTTGTGATTCAGAATGATCCTGAGAAAGGTCAGGAATCAGGCCTGGACTACACGGAAGAACCTGTTCAATGACCTGAAGAGACCTGGGACCACCGTCTCAAAGACGACCATTAGTAACACACTACGTCATCATGGTTTCAAATCCTGCAGGGCACCCGAGGTCCCCCTGCTCATGTCCAGGCCCGTTTTAAGTAAAAAAAAAATCTGGATGATCCAAAGGAGGCATGGAAGAAATTCATGTGGTCAGATAAGACCCTAACCCGTATTTGGACGAAGAAGAAGGATGAGTACATCCCCAAGAACACCGTTCCAACTGTCAAGCATTGGGGGGGGAGACATCATACTTTGGGGGTGCTTTTCTGCAAAGAGGACAGGATGACTGCACTGCATTAAAGGGGGGGCGGATGGGGTCATGTATCATGAGATTTTGGCTAACAACCTCATTCCTTGCTCTCCCATTAAGCTCTGACTCTGTTCCCAGTCACTTCACATATCTATCAACATGCAACATGATCTCTATCCTTTCTCTCCTGACACTGCTTTTAGGTAGCACCATTAATCAGCCTTGTTTTTTGAATAACTGTAGATAAACAGTAAAATCATAAATATGTAAAATCATTATTTTAAATGTTGTGTGAGAGATTTCAGTGTTTTATCTTCAATAATGTTCTGTTTTCAGGAGGAACATTAGCTCAGACAGCTTTTAGAGGGGGGTGATCTCACTCTCTCTTGTAACTACACTACCTTCAGTGGCATCGTCAGTCTCCTGGATCCAGAGTCCAGAGTTTCTCCTGTACATTTACCCACATGGTGCCAAGAGTGATCCTCCTGCTTGAATGTCTGCTGAGGTGTACAAAGACCTAAACCCACAGTGACAGGAAACCCAGATACACTGTGCAGAAATTAGTTCTATGTCTGAGTGCTGCTGTCAGTAGGGGCCACTGTTTATCTGTCTACATTTAGACCTACAGCTACTTCAACCTCAATCATATGATACCAGAGTTATTAGGAACAAACATGATCATCCTGGAAACGATAAGCTGGTGCTGCTGTTCTAAACCTGCCTGAGTCTAATCAGTGGGTACATACAAGAACATTCTTAGAACCATATCCTGACATCATAATGTTATACCATTTGCACAAAAACATATTAGCATATTGAACTTCTGGAGGTAATCACACACTAATCCAGTAGATCCTAATGATCCTAAAAGCTGATCCTCTATGGTTGATGTACCTGATAAACTAGATAACGGCTGGATGTTCAAGAGTTCTCTTTCTGAAAGGTGTTCAGATCATGTCCATATCATGTCGCTGGTGTACCATAGAGTAAAAAGAATGAACTACACAATCATATCACAGATGTATTGTAAATAGTGATCAGCAGGACACTTTGAATGGAGCTGTGCTGGTGTGATGTGTGTTCCTCAGTGGAGACTGGGTGTCTCTGAATCTTGGTTGTACCCTGTAGCAGGTCCCACACTCTGGGGAAGCCTGTCCAGGACATTGTTTGGCTGGTTGAGGGCTGTAATTGTCCTGAAGATAAGAGGAGATCATACAGACCCTCTTTTTGGCAGGGTCCATGTTTGGTCCAGATTCACACTACCACACGGATCAGCATTAGAGCACTGAGAGGTTTAACACACTACTGATTACATCTAATCATATTCACAATGAAGAGAAACCTCCTCATCATCACCTCAGGTACTCACTGTTAACATCTGATCAACAATATCTGGATAATGAGACTTTATTTTTACTCTCTGGTACTTACAGGTGTATTTGGTGCTGATGTAATTAGATCTGACTCTGCTGGTTTAGACATAACAGATCATAAGATCTCTCATAACAAAGCTCTACAGTATTTACGGGCAAAAGGTGCTCGAGAGGAGAGTTGCAACAACACTTCAGATGACAGATTTTCTTCTATTACATCCTGGTCAACCACTGATCTCACTATTGGAGAACCAAAACTGGCAGATACAGCGCTCTACTACTGTGCTCTGAGAGATGCTGGAGCCCAGTGATACAAAGATGCAGAGTTTTATTGGGTTAACTGATCATTCATGTTGGTGAAGTGCTGGGTTTGTAGTGTGCATCTACCTTATATGGAGCATCTTGGTAATATAATGAAGTCCAAAGGGCTTTAGGGTTGACTGAGGTTAATGTGGAGCCTGTAGAGCGCTAGTGACTGGTCATGGAGCAGGAGGTGAATGTAGAGTGTTCCTGTACTCTGCTTTTTTCAAAACCTACTGGTAACTTTACATTAGCTAATGTTTGGCTAGTCAAATGACACAGTCACGTACCTCTCTTTGTGGGGTCTGTAGTGATGGATGAAGTGGGCTGGGGGGTTGGGTCACTGGTGTTTGATCTGCAGAGTCTTTCGTCAGTGTTAGTCAAGCAAGTCTCCAGTCTTAAATTAGATTTTTTGTTGACAAAGCTACCTATTATTCTAAGAAAACAATCCATCCTTCTTGTGCAAAGACCCACGTCCATATAATGTTGTTGAAAATAGCTTTTCCTTTTTATAGTGCCACTCTCAATAGCTGTATCAGCTCTATAGATGATCTGATCCCCTGCAGTTTTTTATAGAGTGCATCTAAAGACAGTCATCTTGTACTAATCTAATGCACACCTTTTATCAAAACAAGCCTACATTTGTATGCTTTAAATGATGCCCTTGATTTCATATACTCAACCCCATTAGCAGTTCATAAACATCCCACTCACAAAATGCTTAATCTTTTAAAAATGTTTTTAATAATAGAATCCTTCCTTGAAGTCAATATTAACTGATCATACATTCAGAAGTTCACTGTAACAATAGCAAGTCACATTCATTTAATAAAGTCAGAACCATATTTACTTAAAAAATATCAGCTAGAATTTTGCTTATTTCATGCCTGCAATTATTTTACTTATTTCACCTTTTTATCAGTGGTATAAAAATAAACATACATATTTCACCATAGGAGACCAGCAACAATTATGCTGTCTCTCAGTCAAAGACTGATTTATTTTCAAGTAGTCAAGTAAGAGGGCAAACTATAGCAGTTCCCATGCTGAACTTATATATAATAATCTGAAAAAGTGACTTTTGCTCATTTTAAGATGAAATGTGTTATGGCAGCTTCCTAAAAAAATTACAAATAATAACTTGTACTAAAAAGTTTTTACATTTCAAAAAAGCTTCAAAACATCCCTTGGCACTTAATTGAAAGAGACATTAATTAACAAAGTGGCAAACAACAATGAAAGCTAATGCAATATGAAAGTGAACAGTACACCTATAAGCATAACAAGCCATGAAAGTATGGGCAGGAACTGACTCCATAGCTAAGCTAACCTGGCACCTTGTTCTTTACTACAAGTCATTCTCAACCAGAGGCATGTAAGAAAGAATTCCAGGCTCACTCATGCAGGGAAACATACTGCCACATTTAAACAGAAATTATTGAGCTTTTATCAGCTTTGTTTGCAGTTGTTTTAACTGATTCAATTCTCCTTGAATTCAAGTTCCCCCCTTGCTCATTGTCGTTTGCTCTTGCCTGTGTTTTACTGCATCTAACCTGGCAGATATTCAGAGCAGGAGTAATTGAGACTGGATCTGTTTGTTTCATGATTACTGTCAGACCTCCACTTATGCTTGTCTCTGGTAGAGCTAAGCGACCAGCAGATACAGAGCGCTGGGTTTTTGACTGTGTAGAAATAGCCTTATTGTCCGCTGTTCTGTCAGTGAACTCTCTGACAGCACCATCCAGTCTCATAAGTCCTGAGCTAACAGAAAAAGACATATTTATGCCACTTCTATTAGCAGGAGATACCATGTTAGCAAACTCGTCAGTGGGGGAACGACCAATGCTGCCATCCACCTGCACTCGGATCTCTGGCGAGACAGAAAGCTGGTAATGGGGCACAGGGCCGCTGTCCCCACTCTTTGGGTACAGAAAAGTTTTCATTTGGCCTTTGCCCTTCACATTGACCGTGCCCCGATAATCAAATTTGTAGTCCATTCCGCTAAGAATACAGTAGCTCTCCTCGCTAACCTGAACACGACACTCTACTCCTGTCGAGTCCATTCGACTTGCGATGTTCACTGTGTCCCCCCAGATGTCGTACAGTAATTTAGTTGTGCCAATAACTCCTGCAGTAAGAGGCCCGTGGTTAAATCCAATTCTTAGTTTGAATTTGAAGCCCAGCATATTTTTATTAAAGTCATCTACTACATGCATCATCTCCAGAGCAAAGTCAAACAAAGCACGAAGGTGGGCATGTGGATGTGCCTGTTCACCACAGTGCTGTGCACTGAGACCCGATGCTGCCATGTATGTCGCGCCAATGGTCTTGATTTTTTCAATACTGGAGAAGTCAGGTTTACACAGAAGCTCATCAAAGTCACCAATGAGCTCATTGAGAACACGATAGCACTCCTTGCCACCCTCATAACTCTCCTCGTAGAACTCACTGAAGTTGACGATGGTGCCAAAAATGACACCCACATTATTGTGATTTTTTGAATAGCTCTTGGTCACCTTGAGCTGGTCTGCCACATGGCTGGGGATGATATTGCGCAGCAGCCAGTCTGCTTGGTCCCTCATGTTCTGGATTTTAATTCGGTGCTGATCTGCTTCAACGTTGCCATGGTAATGGAGTCTATAGCTTACTTCAAGCTCACGGTTAAGGAACCAGACAAGAAGCAACAGAAGAAAGAAGGACACCACAGCTTCACATCCAAGCACATTTTGGAGATGAACCTTGGGTTTTACAGAAGACTGAACTACAGTGCTGTTGTTGTCAGTGGAGCCAATGGATCTGGTAAAAAAACAAAACAAAACAAAACAAAACAGGAATCATTTTCTAAACACTAAAATAATAATACTATAAAATGTCAGAATTGCTGAACAGCACACAGTAGCACGAACCATGAACTTCTCAACTGAGGACCTCTGCCTGACAGGAATAAACGTTAACACTCACCTGAGGAATAAAGTTTCCCATACACTGAAATGTAATGGGAACAACAGGGGAAGCAGCAGTTATCGTTCTGTTTATTTAACATGACCATGAAATCAGCATCAGAGTATGTAAGAGACAAAGAAAATATATTTTAACACAGTTTATAGTAACTATGATGGAAGAGCATGATAGTATAATGCAGCGCAGTAGGTTTTAAAGAAACAGCTCCTAGGTCTTGCTTAAAAACATCAATTGTGGTAAGAGTGTTTGTGAGCCTCTAACCTGCAAGGCTGACTCCAAAGCACCACAAATAGCACAAGCCCCACGACGGTTGCCAAGGATGACCGCATCCAGAAACTCAGCTGGCAGAAGTTACAGTACTGGATGATGGTGATAATAACCGTGCAGCAGATGAACATAGTGAACTGGAGAGATGAGAGTGTATAACCATGCTTGGTAAATTCATTCATTTAGGGAAGTGAGTGAGTGCCATTGTTACGTTACATCACGGGATTGTTTTCTTTGAAGTACATGCCTACTTGTTTCTTGTTAGTCTACTATATTGTCACAAAAGATTATTTTAATATTGCAGCAGGCTATTTGAATTTTTGTAAACAAGGTAAATCCACATACATAACCATACCATAGCTTAACTAATGATAACAATAACAATAACACAATAATAATAATAATAATAATTAATAATAATTAATTGGCACCAACTGGGGATGTAATAAAGCATTGTTTAACGTCAGCTTGAGCATTGCTGTTGACCAAATGCATCTCTTTTTGGTCAACATTTGTGAATGCAGGGACACTGTACGCTAGAACGTGTGTGAGCAACTAAGTAATATTAAGTTAACAGCTAATTAATTTAATAATTAAAACAACCAGTTGCTTAGAAATAGTACCTAGTTTGTGTGTTATTCCATTGTACTTAAACATTTCTTAAATGATTTTAATTTTAAACAAGACAATTAAAACATGACCAAAAATGAAAAAATTTAAAACAGGTCATTTAGTCCTGTTATTTAATTATGCAACACGACTACGTTCTAAGCCATTTATCCTTCTGGGCGAAAAGCGGTGCTGGAGCCCATGCCTGTGCTTACTAGGATGAAGACAAGAAACTCCTGAACAGACTTAGTTTCAGGTTCTCTTGTTTAGTGTTTATATAGTGAGTGGAGTGCGGAGTTGCAGACAAATATATGTTGTCTATATCAGAGAAGTGTTATTGTGTGGCTGTGTAAGCCCCTGTGTCATTTGTTGTACCCCTCGGGGGAGGCATACCACAGTGTGGGAACCACTGGCCTGAAAATGAAAACCTCCACATGACCAAACTAAGCAATCACCTACATCTGCACTTGCTTTAGTAAAGGTGCTGCAGTGTTGGAAATCTTGCAGAACTTAAAGCTAGTCACAATGTTCCTGAAATACATCTAGCCTCTTATTTGTTGTGTGAGTACATGTCATTAAGTACAAATATGCTAGCGCTACATTTTTCATTTCTAACATCTGAGCATGCACTGGCCCTAAGGAGGACCCAACAGGGTTAGGGTTAGGACAGATGAGAAGTTCACTGTGGTCTCTCCACCAACCATCAGCACCTCCTACCACGAAAAGATGAATCCACAAGGTGACTAGCATCTAGCACCTCTAGTGTGGACTCTTTACCCAAAAAAAAACACACTATTTTGAAACATTTAGCCACAATTTCTACTTCTGTAAGGTTAGGGTTAGGGTTAGTCAACATCTAACAAACTGCTAATGCAGTTCTGTTTAAATAAGAGGACAATTCAAGTTTAAATAGGACTTAAATAGTGACTATTTCTAAAAGTATTTTAACACATGCAAATTTTTCATATTGCCAGTATAGTAAATACATTACTGCTTTATGTATTCTAATTCTTCTACAGATCTCTCTACTAAAATCTGTATTTCTTAGCATGGGTTACAAAGCATCAAGGCAGCACTGTTTCATGCAGAATATTGATAACAGCATTCTTTAGTGGTGATTTTTAGTGGTGGTATTTAAATTTTAAGTGAAGTAATTCTCTAAGTAGAGAGTTTTTGTGCCATTTTGGGCCATTTGTGCTGCACAGAGAGGTGCGCATTTAACCCATCTGTGAAGTGAAACACTCACATACACACACTCTAGTGAACACACCAGAGGGCAGTGAGCACACTTATCTATGGAGTCGGGGAGCAGTTGGGGGTTAGGTGCCTTGCTCAAGGGCACTTCAGTTGTTATTGTCGGTTCAGGGAACCAAATCGGCGACCCTCTGGTTTCCTGACCTGATGTTATATTATATAACATTAATACCATTAATAGCACTAAGCACATGCCCACCTGTAAGGAGAGGTGCATACTGCACGTGATGTGAGAAAAGACTGACACTGGAAGCAATGACACCAAAACTGCTCCCATCAGATGGCGGGGGACCCAGCCAGAAGTAAACCAAAGCAGGGTTCTGGTGCAGTTCAACACCTTGTCCAGAAAAAAGGCCCTCCTAAAGTGTAAAAACAGAGTGATATTGTGAAACCTTGTAAACCCACGTAAGTACCAAAGGAAGGACACATTACATCATTAATACATTAACCTCAATCTCAGTCAGTCACTCACTGAATAGCCAGTGCAAGTGCAAGGCATTCTATCATGATGGTCACTGCAGTCACGATGAGCGCATCAATTGGCAGGGACTGGTGGGTTACCAGAGGCTTAAGGAAGCAAGACAAGGAGAGAGCCAGATGAACAAAGCAACACAGAAGCATGTCCAAGAATGAGCTGAATGTCGGACTAGCAAAGGTCTGGACAGGGGCCCATGTCTTCACCTGCATGAGAAAAGAGAGGTAGGATGAAAAAGATGGAGGGATGGTGGAAGGTAGGAAGGAGACAGAAAGAGAAAGTGATAGATGTGGACAATCAGTTCAGTAAATTCAGTCTTCTACTCCATCACAGGACAGCACAGACTGAAATTGGCTTTTGTAGCCTCCCACAGTCTGGCACCCCTGACACTGTACCTGAATGAGTAGTGTATGGCACTTTTGTTTTGTGAAAATTCCAAATTTTGTTTGATGAAACAAACATGGGTTTATTTAGCTATATTCAGACCTGTGTACAGGGATTAACAGAAAGCAATGAGACTTTAAGATAAGAGGCAGGCAAATAGGAAACTAGACAGGTATCTACCTCCTTCTGGTAGCTAGTCCTGTAAGATTTTTCCAAGGATCTATCTAAAAAGTTGTGGCTCAGCTTTGTGATGGGGGGCTTAGAGAAGTACTCCTTCATTAGACTGCAGAAAAAAGGAGAAGAAAGGGTTAGGGTTGGGGTTAGGGTCACCATCACTCTGCTCTACTGGACATATATATTGACAACACATTCTTTCAACAAAAGGCTATACATAAAATATCTGCTAATGAATATATTCAGAAAGTACATCTTCATAAACCTGTGATGGATAAGTTTATTGCATGATAAAAAAGTATGATGTACTGTCTGACCAATATCTTCTTTGAGTATGTACAGGCATGATATTCAAGAGACTACAGTCAACTTTAAAACATCTCTTTACATTATATGATCTGAAAGCTAAAAAACACAGGGGAGATTTACACACTAGTGCGAAATAAGATTCGGTGTAATATAAAACACTGATGACACAGAAAAGAAATGGGAGCTGTTCAAAAACAGAGAGAGCAGGATCCCATGGTAAAGAAAATCTGTCAAAATGGCTAAGATTCAAAAGACAAAAAGACTAATAGAGGTTCCGCAAAAACTCTGTATCGGATTCCAGAAGTGAAGTGTTCCGATTAGGGACAGAAATCTTGGAGAAATTAGGTAGAAGCAGCAGTTAGACAAAAGACAGTGGCATTAGACAATGTGGCATTGACTGCCTGATCTTCAGCAGGTCATCTGTGCTGTATGTGAAAGTGTTTCACATGTGACACAAAAAACAACACCAACCAAACCCCACTAGCTGTTTCCACAGCACTGTGGTTGCACGGTCACACAACTTAACTTGTGATGCCCAGCAGAAAAATATCTTACCTCTCATCCTTTATCACATCCACAAAATGTGCATCACTCCTTTCTTTGAAGTTCTTGGAGCGCAGAGGAATAAGGGCAGAGTGGTTCATTGTTATGACTCCCCCTCCTCCTCGCTTCTTCTCCTTTTCATGCAGCATATCACAGAGTGACGTGTGCCTGTTGGTCAGAGCCTCCTCTCTGTGTGAACTCAGGAGGCCATTCATTGTCACTGAGGTCCTGCCTAACGTCATCTAAGGAAGATTCAGGTTTTAAAAAAACACTGCAGAACATCAGATCAGTGGTAACTGGGTCAAATAATAGTCACGTCATTTTTAGTAGTAAAGGAAAGAACCTAAAAAAAGGAACTGGAGTTTTACCTCAGTGTTTATGGCATTTTCATCGGTACTGGCATTCTGGACAACCCCCTTCTGATTATTTGCAGAAGTCAGGGCCCCACTGCATGAGGGACAATGTGACTGGAGGGATAGGGACACATGAAAAGATGAACAAAAAAATAAGATAAAAATTAGATATAGGAGCTACAGAAAGACTGTTAAGATCTAGAATAGATAAGACTTCATGCCTGAGGTGTAAAAGGGAACCAATTCTTTACAAGTGATAGAGATGACAGAGATTATAGATTTTTAACTGGTGTACTCTGAAAAAAAAGACTTAAAAGCTGACTTAAAGCGACTTGAAGTTGAAACACAATTTACTTAAACTCATAACTTTATGTGTAGTTTGGCTTTGAATTCCTTTTTGCAAGTTGTTATGATTATATAGTACTTGGGGGATGGGGAGACAACACACAGAGGGTGGAGTAAACCTGTCATGTCCTGTCTTGTCTTGCCCCTGTTTGTCTCTTTTTCTCTTCTCACTTCCATGTGCCTTTTGTTGTCCTGTCCCATGTGCTTCTGTTTGTTTTTGTTTTTTGCTTCTCCTGTCTCCGCCCTCTGGTTAGGCCCCTCACCTGTCCTTAGTTTTTAGCTCCGCTCCTTCCCAGGTGTTCCTTGTTTGTCCTTTTTCATTTATACTCCTTGTTCCCTTTGTTCTTGCTTGGTGTTTTGTCTCCATGTCTGTTTATGTTACCCTGTGCTGAAGTTCGTTTGACTCCTTCACATTTCCACTTCATTGAAGTCATTAAAAAACTAAAGCTGAAATAGTGAAAATCAAAATCATAAGGTCCTAGTTGGTCTTTGTTCTGTTTGTCTCGGTTTTTGAGATTTTTTCCTTTTCTCTCAGGATCTGTCTGCCTGGTTGGATTGTTTTTTTTTTGTTTTTGTTTTTTTATCAGAATCTGAACCCACTAATGTTATAATCTCAAATATTAATCTCAAGATTACTCTATATGCATGTACAGCCATCACTCTGTTAGTGGTCTGTGCAATCATATCATTTCAAATTCCTGTTCGGTTTGGTTTAGACAGTTATTTGTGAGTTGTCACATTTACTTAAAACAAAAAAACTCCAGCAAGATGATTTGTGATAAAGAGGACACAGTGAAAAGAATTTAGGTCAATGTTTGCACGTGTGCTTCTAAAATCACAGGTTTTTGTGATGTGATTAGGAAAAACTCACCTGACAGATACAAATCATGAGCCAGTATAACTGTCTGCCTGTCTCATCATAGCTCAAATGTGCTTGCAAATTATCAACGGAATGAAAATAGATGGGGGTGTGAAAGACCCACAGCCAAGCCTGGATTGCTTAGCACACTTAGTTACTGATGTGCCTGTTTTAGTGTTTTGATGAACTCAAAGTAAATTATTATACTCACCGAGTTATTAACTAACCGAACAAGATAGATAGAGCAAGTTGTAAACCCTCTTTAGTATAACAAACTATAGCAGAAACTAAACACGACAAAATAACACTGAGACTATGTAATAATCAGAGACTACAGAACATTAGCAGAGGTGGCAAGTTTATATGTGGTATGTGCTTGTGTTGCATCATAATGACCCTTTCATCTCCACTATATGGTAGTGAGCCAGCTTGAGGCTGGCGGTTGCCAGGTAGTGACACTTCTGCTTTATATGTCACGCTGTATAACACACTATAGGCGTTGAGCGCTGGGCTGGGGTTTCCAGGTAGTGGCACTTTTTGCTTTATATAGTCTCTGAAATTGATACTGCATCTATGGTGCCAGCCGAGCTATGATCCCTGTTTCATCAGTGTCTGAGCGCACATGTGCATGTTTTAGGCTCTAAACTTTCTGTTACTACTATTATCCAATGGAACCAACTGAGCACGGCTGTAAGTCGCTATGGATATAAAAGCGTCGTGTCTAATGCCTTTAAATGTCATAATGTAAATAAAAAGTAAATGCTAAAATGTGAGCATTCACGGTACTTTTACATAAGATAGGAGAATGCAACCTATTAGCTGTGTCTGGATGGAGGTAGGCAGTCTTTGAAGGCTGAAGATGGGAGGTTTTGGTTGGTAGTGTTGGCTTGTCCAGAGATTCCCCTTGCCCAAGGCCTTTTCAGTGAATGGACCTAGGCTGCTGGCCAGCTGCACTGACCCAGCGTTCCGTTTGTTTCTCCCCGGATCAGGTAGGTCTTCAAGGTCTGCAGACAGAACACATGCAACATTATCCAAAGAGGTGAAGAAAGGACTGAAAGGTTCTAGTTTCGCGAAAGCCACTTAAATGGCAGCCTGGTTGTAGTTTCTATGAAACATAAATTTGGAATATATACTGTTGTCTGGTCCCTCATGCTTCTGCCTAGACTTCTGTAAGCGAAGCTCACGGAAGGCTTCTTATTCAAAATATTCTGTTCCCCCTTAAATGTTGCGCTGGATACCATCCAAGATTTAGGGGGACTGACGAGCTTTCCCCCTAATACGACGGTTACGCTACCACTCTAAACCACATAGGTGATACGAATAAACCGGATCTTGGGCTTTGTATCTAGAGTTTTTAGAGCTCATGCCAAAGCAGGGGGGGGGGGGGGGGGCAGCAAGGTCCGGCATCACTTTAGAACAATAAATCATATGGAAGGAGGCTTTACACCCCCTTTGGGTAAAGTAATAGCAGTTAGACATGAAGCTTGGTATGTATCCTAAAAGTAGGACCTCTACCCTTCTGGATTGCCTGGTTCTGATTTGATCTTAATGTTGTACTTGGTTGAAAAGTTGTTGAAATCCAGGGTAGGGCTGTTTTGATTTGGAGTGTGGCACTGAGGAACACAGCAAAAACACCTTCAACTGTACTGTGTTAGTTGTTTTGAATGGAAATGAAATTACCCGCCAAAAGAAGCAAACAGAATCTGGAAATGTTGAAAGGGCCTATTGCACGTATAATTAAAATATTTACAGTGATGGTGATAGGATGCATTCTACAACAATTAGAAATAATAATAATATTTTTATGGAGTACTTTTCATATGGTGGGAGATCCATGTGCTTAACAGACAGTGATACAGCGTAAAAAGTAACATAAAGAAAACTATATAATATAATATAAAGCATTATTTACAAGCACAAATCAAATAAACGATTAAATACCAAAAAATCATAAGTGTACTACAGAATAAAGGTTCTCCCCACAGAATGGTATTTTCAGAAGGCAAGCAGCCTCAGATTAAAGAAACCATTGTGTTGAAAACACAAACAGACAGATATCATGTGAGGTAAGCTTGTGCTCAAGTCATTGAGAGCCATAGAAACTCAGTAGCAGAACCTTTAATACTGGCAGCCAATGGAGTCCTTTCAGTGGGGCGTGAAATGAGCTACCTTTTATGCGTATATTACCAAACTTTATTGTTTACAATTTGCACTGAACACTGATTTCCTGTTGGTCACCAGATGGAGACGAGGAAATGAGTGCAAATTATAGGTCCTGTCCCTTACTCCTACGTGGACCCCAAGTACTGGACAAATGGCAGGAATCCTTTCACCAACACATGTGGGGGGGGGTCCTGTTGCAGGACCTTTGAGAGGTTTTCTATGTCAGAGCCACTCTCCAACCCTTCTGAAAAGAGCAAATTATAAAAAGAAACTAGTTGGTCAACATGTATTTTATGACTGTCGCTCTATATCAGGCATTCCACCTTCTATTTCATTCAGATCGAGAGTGGGGCATACAAACACACAACAAAGAGCTTATGAGTATGAACAACACCCATATCGTGCTATCACTGAAGGCTACAGCTTGAGTAATGTCAAACCACAGAGTAGTTGATGACGAAGAACAATATAGAACTCATTAACAAAGAGTGAAGAAAAACTGTTGCATACATAATCTAAAGGAATCCGGCCACTATATGCTATACACTTGAATATTATTCCGCCACGCTGAGAGTTGTTGAGGTTTGGGTCAGATGATACTGGATAATTACACAAAGAGACACACACCATGCTGTTTATCTCTATTCCAAGCTTTTAGGAACGTGTATAAATGAATGAAGGACTAGTAGAGAGCCAACACAGATGTAACCAGGCTAACCTGCATGACTGGCGTTTCGCCTTTGCTATGTTAAAAATAACACACATGATAAATTAAAGCTTTCAACAATTCATGGATTGTGTTTCAAAATAAACATCAACATACTGAAGTCCTTAAGACATAACCTGCTAACCATCAAGGGTCTGACTGTGTTTGTCCCAGAATGCCTACTTTCCTCAATCTCAGGTTCAGAAACATTTTTTACAGTTTAAAAAACTAATATTGAAAAAAAAAATCAAAGATTTTGCTATATTGAAATCGACTCTAGTTACGTGACAGTTTCATCCTTCTTAAAGTATCATTAAACAGAACAAGCTGAAACAAGCATTTTTTTTAAATATAATATTACATAAGCAGAAGACCACCAGAGGCTTTCCCATATATTTTTTCGATTTGTGCTCGTTCGTTGCCTGCCTGCACCTTAACCAAATGAACACGATAATCACATCTATCAGCGAAAACACCAACCTTCGGGCTATATGTATTTAATCTTTCTTACCTTTTCCTTTTTT
>JAMWET010006420.1:0-88996 GCA_024036415.1 Prochilodus magdalenae | reverse complement strand
CCTCAACCCATTATTTCCACGTTTTGCGTGGACTTGCCCTTAGCGCCCCCTTAACGTGGCTCAGCTTCTTTGTTTTTTCAAGGAACTTCCCGTGTTGACGGACATGATGTCTTCAGAGTTTGTACAGAGAGGACAATAACTAGTAACGACTATATATGCTGTCGACCAGTAGGTCCCAAATACATGCTCAGACTTGCTGGGTGCACGTGGTTAGCCTGCCTAGCTTCCACTACAGCAGACATGAATCCAGGATTAGCTGTGCAGGTGAAGATGAACGTCTGTTTACAGGCATGTAATAATCCAACATGAAATCCAGTCCAATAATCCGACACGCTCTCAGTGGAGTTTGTTCTGCAGGTTCACGTCTTTAGTGTGTATGTGTCCTCTGAGTGATTATTCTAATCCTCCTTTCCACCTTAAATGGTGCAGCAGGTACCAGAATGGAAGAACCAGGGTGCAGCACCATTTAAGTGGAAGGTGGAACATCAGCTCTTGCAGTGGGTGGGGGGGGGACAAGTTACACCGTGCTTACAGAACATGCTAACTGGCTTAGGCTAGCTAGATACACCGTGCTGTTTACAGACCTAGAACATGGGCAACAGTGTTTTAGACTAGCGTAGGCTACACTTGCATCAGACAGGCTAACTGCAATAGGTCTAGGTACCTTTAGCGTACATGGTACAAAATTTTGCAACTGTTTACGTTCATTAGGCTAGCTAGCTACACCGTGTACAGGACAAAAAATGCTACAGTGTCGCTAGGTCGCTACACTGCATACCGACAGGCTACTGGCATAGGTTAGGTACGACACTGTGTCCAAAATGCTAACTGTATAGCTACTAAGCGACAACCGTGGTACAGACATGCTACATGTAGACTACAGGTATGCTACACTGCCATACAGACATGATAACTGCATAGGTTAGGTAGCCACACTGTGTACAAAATGCTAACTGTGTAGGCTAGGTAGCTACACTGTACAAACATACTAAAGGTAATTTCCACCATAACCATGATATTACCATAAACACCACCAGGAATAACGTGTGTAGTAAAGGTAAACAGGAAGTGACTCACTGTTCTGTAGGTCGGATAGTTTCTGGAACTGGACTCAGAACAGAGAGTGCTAGGAATCGGTTCTTCTGGGTTTGTCACTATGTCTCCTGCCGGGGGAATGGGAGGAAAGGCCCTGAGAGTTCATTTCTGGGGCTTGGTGGTGCACTTACGTTACAGATGCACTGTGGAGCCCCTACTGTAACCAGACCACCATGCTGAAAGTATCCTAACACAGGTTCACTCCGCTCCCCCTCCTCCCTCCCTGTTTTTGGATTAAAAATCCATCATTAAATACAGAGATAAAATCCACAGATTCTTAAACTACAGTAAATAGACTGTTTTAAAACCAGCTCTTTCCTCTGTTCACCTTGACATCTCTGGATGTTTGACCATTAATAAACGCTTCTTCTGTGATGATATGATGATGGATTTGGTTCTCTAAAGAACCAGTTTAAGGGTTCTGCTGTAATTCTGTTCTAATAAATCTGTTCTGTTCTTCTCTGTTTTACAGGGGAAGACCACCGAGACTTAGTACATCCTCCTTCTCCTGTATCTGAGAGGGGGTTCTAGTACTGTACTGTAGAAAGTCCTGAGCTGATCAGACTCTCACTAGTTCAGTTTAAACAGAAGACAGAGTGTATATAACTAAGACTACAGAACCAGACTAGACTTAGTCCTTATTTATTTATTCACTCTTAATAAACGGTTCTCTAAATGGTTTAATGGCTCTTCTGTGTGATGATATGATAATCTGTTTAATCCTTCATTAGGGGTTCTGCTGTAATTCTGTTCTAATAGATCTGTTCTGTTTTTCTCTGTTTTACAGGGAGAGAGCGTGAGAGTAAGTACATCCTCCTTCTACTGTACCTGAGAGGGTAATAGCACTGTGAGCACACTAGCGCCTCCTGTGGAGGAGTTAAAGAACCTCACCTAGCCCTACAAGCCCCTCCTTCTGCTAATATCAGAGGTAGACACCCCCCCCCCCGAGTACTGAGTTCCACTACCTTCCAGAGCTGGGACCCGTACCGTGTTCCTGTTAATGCTGCTGTTTTTCTTTACCAGTAGAAACATTTTTTCCTGTTTACTTTTACTGGAGGTTCATTTCTAATAAAGTTACTTTCGCATTCACTACTCTAAATATTTTAAATACCCCCTACAGGAGGGGTCTCTTAATTAGAGGTTTGATTTACTGCTAGTGAGAACTTTGGATTGATTGTTCCCCTTTCCTGATTCGTGGTTGGAAGTGTAACCGAGGACCTAAGAGATTGATTTCTTAATATTCCCGAGGACAGAAATGAGGCAAGGCCAGACGTTCTAGTGATTTCTTTCAGAACCTCTTTCAGTAAACTGGTAGGAACTTTGGATCTATCCTTCCCAGTCATGTTCTGCTGGTGTTAGTGGATATTTTAGAGGAGGAGAGAGCTTGCATGTGCTTGTTGCAGTAGAGTAAAAAGACTGCAAATGTCCCTCTTGTGGTAGTATTCTTATGCACCTGGTGCTCGACGAGATCTGGTTACCGTATCGAGCGTTTCGGGGTAGAGGCAACTTGTAGCTGTTATTTGGGTAATTAGAATTTTTTTAGCCCAATTCGTTTTCAGTCCTCAATTCATTGAAGAAATGTATAAATAACTAGGCTACTGTTATACTGATGGTATCACGCGGGTTCCTGTATCAGACCGGCTCTTACTTCATTTTAGGACTTTGTGCTGAACAATAATTTAGGCATATTATTTTAATTTTTATTATTTTCAATCAGACAAGAGAGATGAATGTGCATGAACGTGCCCTGCAGCCTAGTTGCGTCAAAACTGCCGCTAGTGCTCTTCGTGTAGGCTATAGCTATCCTTCGCCGTACAAGTCTGGAATTTCTTCAAGGTTCAGTCCGGCTCCGTTTACGCTCTAGTTGTTCTTCTGTTTAAGCTGGAGTTTTTATGAAGCATGTGCCTACCCCAGCGCTTTCTCCACCGTACTCTTTTAAGTAGAGCCACCTTATTTAGAGTAGAGTTGTGAATGAAATAAAGAAAAAAAATAAACCAATAAAACAAGTGCTCTGCCTCCCAGGTTGTTTGGGTCAGAGTATCTAGCATTGCAGCTTTTTTTTATGGGTTCAGATGGACAGCTAATGGAATTTGACAGGTCTGGGAGGTTCTAGATAAAGCTGCTAGGTGTAGAGGATGTTACTACGTGTTTAACACAGTAGTGTGTAGATGAACATTGATTACAGCTGAAGCTGATTTCATATGAGAAGAGAGAGTGATCTGAGACCGCTGTGGTCTGAGGAGGGTAGATCAATGATCCATGTTCATACTAGAGGATTAGATTAGGTTACACTAACATTATTAGCATTTACATTATTAGCATTTACACTATGAGCATTAGTAGTACTATAACCTGTACATCATCATTTACACATAACATAACATCATTAGCACTAACATTTCTAGTGTTAACTTGAACCTGTCTATCGGCCCTATTTACATGGCCTACAATGTGCAGTCAGTGGATGGTCCAGCCAAGACGGCTAGGCCCAGTCCTTCAGGATAGAGCTGGCTGCTCCCAGAATGACAGGGTAGCCTAAGCCATTAATGGCACACCAACCACGTAAGCAGGAGTGCAGCGTGAAGAGCCTGCTGAACCACTTGGATCCCCCTCCTGCTGATGCTGGGAGCAAAGGGGCAAGGGCTTTACAGTTCCCACAGGAGATTCCCTTTCCTATGACAAACAGTCGCGCATTCTGTCGCCTTCCTTAGTGCTGTCTAGCACGTGCTGGTAGCGGGGGCCATCCCTTTCAAGACCCACTCACCCCTCCCCCCCCCTCCCCTACCCTTTTTTGCTCGAGCTTTATATTTAGACGCCGAACTTTCCCCACTTCTTTTTTTCCCCTCGCATTCTTTTTTTAGTATCTCTTTCTTTTTTTTATTTTTTTCTTCCTTTTTTCTTTTGTTTTTTTTTATTCTTTCTTCCCTTTCTTTTCTTTCCCCTTTTTTTTTTTCCTTGCTTTCTTTTTTTTCCTACTTCATTGTTTTTTTTTCTTTATCTTTTCTGTTTTTTTTTTTTCTTCTTTATTCTCTTTTTTTCTTTTTATCTCCTTGCTTTTCTTTTTTCCCCCTTTTGCCTTTTTTATCTTTTGCTCCACCCTTTTGACAGACCGACCTTCTGTCTGGCTATATCTAGAACGTGAGCACCTAATGTGACAATGGTGACTCCTGGTGCACGTAGAGAGTACAGTCACCCTGTAAACACTGTAGCCCCGTTCACCAGTGTTCACCCCTTTCCTTCCCCTTAACTCGTTTAGCTTTCGCATAGCCACAAATACCTACGTTACAAGATCTAGGATAACTTGAAATAGCTTTTAAACCACCTGCGTGGATTTAGTTAACCTGGACTGTTTTACTGAAACCATCTCACGCGCATTAGTGAACTCCTGGACTGATGTTCTATGTTTGGATCATCTCGGCGTCACAGTTAAACCCGGAATTTCGAGGCCTTGAAGTCCATTTCTGTCCACGTTTCTCCTTTTCCCACTCGGCGTGGTATAAGCGGGAAGACACATTAAAGATGCATATGGTTCACTCCACAGCTCCACCAGAT
Organism: Prochilodus magdalenae; assembly: GCA_024036415.1. Classification (NCBI taxonomy): domain Eukaryota; kingdom Metazoa; phylum Chordata; class Actinopteri; order Characiformes; family Prochilodontidae; genus Prochilodus; species Prochilodus magdalenae. Next base: position 84,349 of record JAMWET010006420.1, on the reverse strand, counting down.
TCTCCTCCTTGTTCCACAGTCCCAGGAGGAAACAGCGGTTGCCAAACCCTACTGGACTCCCCTCCATGCCCAACTCCTCCAGACATTCCCGTACTTGGCTCGCCCGGCTCCCGTTTGGAGCTGAATGAGCTCTCCATTGTGTGTTGATACTGTTTACATCACTATTTGCGGAGCCAAGACCTTCGATATATTACACACCCCGGGTGATTTTATCTGGAAACGCCAAGGACGAGAAACCAGACTCTGTTTCTGAAAAAACTGCAGTCATCACCACCTTACAACCTTAACTTGAGCACGAGAGGACTTCGTTAGCCCCTCTTGCAGCATTCGACGCAACCTCTAGCCAAGGATTTTATCTTTGTTCCCCGACTTTTGTTGAAAATTTGTTCTTTCTATCTTCCTCCCCCCCTGAGTCCAGTAAAACGCGTTGCCCAAAAAAAATCGTTTAACGGTATCTTGTAACGGTCAACAATAAGCGGGGTGTTTAAATGAGTCTATCAGGACTAAAGATGGAACAGAGCTCACCAATCTGTGAAAATCAAAAAAAAAAACAAAATACTTTCTAAACACCCTAGTCTAAAACTTGTGGAAGAGTTTGTTTCTCCTTTTCCAGATGATCCTGGTCATGAATGCAATAGCCCTGACAATGCACACTGCCCCTCACCTCCTCTTCATGGACAAACAGATCCACGTATGTGAGCCGATGCTGTGTGTGGACTACAGCTCAGCATTCAACACCATCGTTTCCCGTCGAGGATCTTAATTTTTTTACTACTCACCCCATCTCATCAAGCTTCGGGGATCTGGGTCTGAAACAGTCTCTGTTCCCGTTAGCTGGGTCATCTTTCCCCCCACTCAATCCTCACTGACCCTTAGCACTGGAGCACCACAGGGTTGTGTGATCGAGCCTCTCTTGTCTACTCACTGTATTCCCCACGTACTTTGTACAGCCAAGGACAGCTCCAATGTCATCCATCAAATTTCGCTAGGATGAATACAATTGTGGGCCTGATCCCAATAACAACGAGGACCCCGGGACGGTACCCCTACAGAGAGCGAGCGTCCAGCTTCCTGACCCACACTGGTTGCCGGGCGCCTATAAACCTTTCTCTCCAAACCTTTCGTCAACATAAAGACCAAGGAGCTTGCTAGTGGACTTGAGGAAGCAGGAGAGACACGCTCGTTGACACACTCTTTCATTCCGCGAACAAATTGATGGCCCTCCGGACCTCATGGTACGTGGGAACATTGTCCAAAACAATACCGGCGTGAACTGAGGCGGCTGGAAGAGCGTTCTTCGAGGTTTGCGCCCCCATTAGCGGGCCTTTTGGGTTTCAAGCCCCCCGTAAGCTTTTTAAAAGGCTTTATAAGGAAGACGGAGACAAGCGTGGTTTGCTGTATGGGGTTATTATTTTCTGTTTTCGGAAGAGCGCCCCTCGTCTTCCGCACCTGTTTTTCTTGGTGTTTGACTGAGATAGATACGAGAAGAAAGCAAGACCTACAATACGCTTAACTCCTCGGTCTCCGCTTGTCTCTCTCGGTGTTTCCTGTCCGCCGTTTTTTCATACACAGAATGTCGTGCATACCCTGGAAATGTAAACGTTGAAGGCGACAGATGCGAGGTGATGCTGGTCGGGACCACTTGGGGAAATGTTTAGCGGATGAGCGACCTCCGTCCTATTGACATGCCACGGGAGCTCCTCCCTCCCACTGATTGTTGGTTCCACACGCCAGCTTAGTAGTCTGTGAGTGTTTACCCATTCCGCCTCGGGCGGAAATGTCCGCACGGCCGGCGTTCGAGTGCTATCACCCCCACCCCCCCCGGGTCCCTCTTTTTTCTCCATCTTCACCCTCCACCCCGTTTCGTCCTCTTACGGCTCCCGCCTCCTCCATCAGTCTCTCCCCCCCACTAGCTTCGCTCCCCTCCTCAGTCACAAGTCTCTCCCCCAAATACTATTTTAATCACTCCCCCACCAGCTGCTACTAGATACAAACCCGACTACCCTGACGCCCCTTTCTATCTGTGATTTCTGGTGAAATTTCCTCAATCACTTAACATGGACTCTTACCCGGCCTGCCTTTTTCCAGTTTGCTGGACTGTCCCATCAGAAAAACAGTACCATCGACACTGCTGTATGCTAACCTGTGAGGGGGGTGGATCCCCCCTGGTTTAGGGCCGCTAAGGCCGGAATTTTGGAGGGAGGGATGCACACAGGGGACTTCCCAATCTCCTTCTCTTTCTTTCTTCCTTTCCCCTTTTTTTTTTCTATTCCCCCCCCCCCCCCACCACAGTGGGGAACAAACAAAACATCAGACCAAAACTGGTTTTCCTTACCCCCGAGCCCTCAGTACCAAAAACCACTGGTAGTGAGGCAACAATAGCCCCAGCTACCAAACACTCATTTCTCTCAGATTGTCCTCCAGTCCCCTTGCGTCCCTTCCCTGAGCAGAAGGAAGCCCCTGAAGGACGGCTATGATACCACTGATTGGAAGCGTCTGCTGCTTCACCCACTACGGAGAGGACATGTCTTCTGCCCCCCCCTCCCCTTCTTGAGGAGCTGGTGACGCACTGTGTTATGGACTACCTGAATTTTTGTATGGATGTTGCTGTTCCCACAAAGACTGTACGCTGCTTCCCAAACAACAAGTCCTGGATTACCAGTGACGTCAAGGACCTCCTCAACCAAAAGAAGAGGGCGTTCAAAGATGGAAACTGGACAGAGCTGAAGCGTGTACAGGGGGAAGTCAAGATCCGACTTAAAGAGGCCAAGGAGTCCTGCAGGAAAAAGGTGGAAAGGAAGCTGCAAGACAACAACATGAAGGAGGTCTGGGGAGCAATTAAAACCATCACAGGCTGCAGGAACAACAGTGGCAGCTCAGTAGATGGGGGCGTGGACAGAGCAAACCAGTTTAACAACTTCTACAACAGGTTTGACTGTCCTGCTGCTGCTGCCCCCTCCTCCGACCCGCCTGCAGCATTCACCACCATCACCCTCACCTTCACCATCTCCGTCACCTTCACCACCATCACCCTCACCTCCACCATCCCAGTCATCACCACCACCAACACCATCATCAGCAGGAAGACAAAGCAACTCCCACAGTTCCCACTGTCCCCCAACCTTCACGGCAGACCAAGTCAGGAGACAGCTGAGGAGACTACACCCCAGGAAGGCGGCCGGCCCAGACAAAGTGTGCCCCAGAATGCTTAAGGCATGTGCTGCCCAACTGGGGGAGCCCCTCCAACATGTCTTTAACCTGAGTCGACGTCTCGGGAGGGTTCCTGCCACGTGGAAGACAACCTGCCTCATTCCAGTCCCCAAGAAGGCACACCCGAAGGAGCTGAATGACTACAGGCCGGTTGCTTTGACATGTCACGTGATGAAGACCATGGAGTGACTGCTGCTGAACTACCTCAGGTCCACCATGCTGAGGACCCATTATCGTTTCCGTACCGGGAGAAGGTGGGAGTGGAAGACGCCATCCTCTATCTTCTACACAGAGCTCACTGTCATCTGGACAAGGGGGGTGGTGCTGTGAGGGTCATGTTCTTCGACTTCTCCAGTGCCTTCAACACCATTCAGCCCCTACTACTGAGAGACAAGCTGATGAAGATGAAAGTGGACATGCACCTGGACACCTGGATCACTGACACTTGGATCAGGTCCTACAAATACCTTGGTGTGCACCTGGACGAGAAGCTGGACTGGTCAGTAAACACTGACACAGTCTACAAGAAGGCTGGGGTCCTTCAGGATCTGCCAGAAACTCCTGCTGATGTTCTACCAGTCTGTGGTGGCCAGCGTCCTCTTCTATGCTGTGGTTTGTTGGGGAGGCAGTATCAGCAGGAGGGTTGCTGGATGACTCGACAGGCTGGTGAGGAAAGCTGGTTCTGTGCTGGGACTAGAGCTGGAGTCCTTAACACCACTGGCAGAGAGGAGAGCCCTCAACAAGCTGCTGAACATCATGGACAATGTTCACCATCCTCTGCACAGCACGATCATCAGGCAGAGGAGCTCATTCAGTGGCAGACTGCTATCCCAGTCCTGCTCCACAGACAGACTCAGGAAGTCTTCTGTCCCTCAGGCTATAAGACTGTTCAACTCCTCTCAGTACAGCACATGAAAAACTCTGGACACTCTTTCCTTCCGGTCACTCCAACGGACACAGCCCCATCTCTGCACACGCTCCCTCCTAAACGGACACACCCCCATCTCTGCACACACTCCCTCCAACGGACACGCCCCCATCTCTGCACACACCCCCTTCTAAATTCCTTATATCTATTTCTGTTTATATTGTATTATTCTACTCCATTCTGTACTGTTTACATATCCTGCACTGATAAATTATTTATATTACTGCGTACCTGCACTGTCTGTATATCTATCTGTAGTGTATGTATATATATATATATATATATATATATATCTCAATATTCTATGCCCTGTATATACCCTACATCTCTCATCTACCTCAGCCTTACCATAGTGCTATATGATACATATGGTATACATCTGGATATATCATAGTTTTTATTCATGACTGTAAATTAGTGTAAACAGAGATTTAGTGCTTAGTACTGTATATATTTATGTCAAATTTATATGTTTGTATTGAAGTACTATAAGGGACTACGCACCTAAGTTTTTCACTCACCTTCACACCTGTGAAAATTTGATCTTACAATAAAAGTGATTTGATTTGATTTGATTTGAGAACCAGAGTTCTAATGTAGGATTCCATCACGTCACAAAGCCTTCAGGATGTCTCCCCTGGAAACACCAAGTTCATCCATCCAGCTAGACCAGTCAGATCTATCAGAACACACTGGAGACTGAGACTGAAATGGGAGAGTGTTCTAGATACACTGTATATCATTGATCAGTGGTTCTATACCTGTTTAAATGGTTAAACTGTATAATGATAATGTATTCGGTTCTCTAAAGAACCTGTTTAAGGGTTCTGCTGTAATTCTGTTCTAATAAATCTGTTCTGTTCTTCTCTGTTTTGCAGGGCTGTTTTACGAGAGTAAGTACATTCTCCTTCTACTGTATCTGAGAGGGTAATAGCACTGTGAGCACACTAGCGCCTCCTGTGGAGGAGTTAAAGAACCTCACCTAGAGTCACTACAAGCCCCTCCTTCTGCTAATATCAGAGGTAGACAGTACTGAGTTCCACTCCTTCCAGAACTGGAGTACCATGTTCCAGTAATGCTGCTGTTTACAGTAGAACTTTTACTTTTACTGGAGTTCATTTCTAATAAAGTACTTTCATTTCACTACTCTAATATTAATACCCCCTACAGAGGAACAAACCCATTACAGATTCAGTTCTGAGAGCCAATCAGAGCAGTGATGTAGTTCATCCTGTTAGCACCCTGTAAAACCTACCTGCTGAAGAATGAGCAATTACAGGTTTAGAATATGGAAGTGATATCTATTACAGCCTGTAGTTACAGTGTGGATCTACATGTGGCACCATTAAATAGTGAAAGACCTTAAAGAAGAGGTATAAGCACCATCATAGCAGTAATAATAATGGAACCTGAACACGCTCTGACATCTATAGAGTCCTTTAATAAAGAACATGTACAACAGTTTAAACAGAGGGGTGTGAGAAGGTCCTGGTGTAGGACTGATCAGCTTCAGTGATCAGCTCCAGTGTCCGGCTTCATAAAGCTTCATAAAGCACCTTAACATGCTCTCCCTGAGTTCCTGGGGTGAAGTGTGTTGAGGATATTACTTAAGACTTTCCTGAAGAGAGATTCTCCTCCTTAACCCTCAAACAATACCTCAAACATTCCCTACAGTTCCTCAACTTTCATTCCCCCAGGATAAGGCTAGTTTAAAGAATGAGTTGTTCTCCAGCGGGAGAAGATGGAGATAGGACTGTGTGTTGGAGGTGCTGGAGGAGGAGACTGTATCTATGAATGAAGAGAATCCTGCAACAATATAAACACTGCAGATGTAGTGCAGATTTGATTGTACATTACATGTATCAGCTGGTTGGAGTAGAACCTCCTTTAACCGGTTATTACCAGGGTTTACATCTTCATGACTCCTCCTCTCAAAGCGTCTGGTGTTTGGTCTGTTCAGGACTTCATGTTGAAGGACATGATGTCTTCAGAGTGTACATGAGATACAGAACCTAGATCAGTATGTCTGTACCAGTAGGGTGTATTCAGACTGGGTGCAGTGTTAGCCTGTCCAGCTTCCACTACAGCAGACATGAATCCAGGATTAGCTGTGCAGGTGAAGATGAACGTCTGTTTACAGGCCTGTAATAATCCAACATGAAGTCCAGTCCAGTAATCCAACACCAGAATGTCAACACGCTCTCGGTGGAGTTTGTTCTGCATGTTCACATCTTCAGCGTGTACGTGTCCTCTGAGTGATTATTCTAATCCTCCTTTCCACCTTAGACGGTGCAGCAGGTACCAAAATGGAAGTACCAGAGTGCAGCACCATTTAAGGTAGAAGGTGGAGCTTCAGCTTTGGTGGGAATGGACCGCCTGCTTAGTGTACAGTTCCAGTCATGTCCTGCTGTGGTCTTTAGTGGGTTACTTCTGGGTTTACCTTCATGCACTAGAGGGCAGCAGTGGAACATGTACCCCCATTAAAACAGAGGTGGTGAGGTTCTGGTGTGTAAGTGGATCCGTAGGACCCACGGCCACCTGTATCCTCAGGACCCACGAGCAGGTTAAAGTGCCGTGACAGCAGCTCTCTATGTTGTTCATGATCTGGGTCACAGTAAACTTGTTTAAGAAACGATACGGAGAACGAGACAAGGTTCAAAATGGGGGAGTGTCCTAGTTACACTATTTAAAGAACCAAAGACATCATCATATCTTCACACAGAAGAACCATTTATCCACATAAAGAATTACACACCAGAACCACTGTCAGTGGTTCTTTATGTGGATAAATGGTTCTTGTTTAAGGTTCCAGCTTTAATTCTGTTCTAATAAATCTGTTCTGTTCTTCTCTGTTTTGCAGGGCTTTACAGAATGAGTAAGTACATTCTCCTTCTTCTGTATCTGAGAGGGTAATAGTACGGTAAGCTCACTAGGGCCTCCTGTGGAGGAGTTAAAGAACTTCACCTAGGGTCACTACAAGCTCCTCGTTCTGCTAATATCAGAGGTAGACAGTACCGAGTTCCACTCCTTCCAGAGCTGGAGTACCGTGTTCCTGTAATGCTGCTGTTTACAGTAGAACTTTTACTTTTACTGGAGTTCATTTCTAATAAAGCACTTTCATTTTACAGAGGAACAAACCCATTACAGATTTAGTTCTCAAGTCAAGTGGCTTTTATAGTCATTACAGCTCTGTACAAGTACACAGTGAAATGAAATTAAGTTTTTTCCAGAACAACGAGCCACATGGAACAACACAAGAACATAAACCAATACAGAACAGGACAGACTGCATAACGTGTAACATGCAAGACAATAAATACAATAAATGAGACTCAGTAGTGAAGTGTGGAATGTATAAATGAGATAAATAGGACTCAGACGGATTTAAAAGTAGGGGTCGTGGTTGTGGGGGGCTTTAGTTCAGTCACTGTTGTTTAGAAGTCTGACTACTACGTGCAGTGACAGCACGGGTGCTCCTGTACCTTCTGCCAGACGGCAGCAGTGAAGAAAGTCCATGTGAGGGATGAGTGGGGTCCTTCACAATGCTGAGGGCCTTACCGGTGCAGCGTGTGGTGTGAATGTCTGTGACAGAGGGGAGACAGACCCCTATGATCTTCTCAGCTGCCCTCACTATTTGCTATAGGGTCATGCGGTCTAAGGCATTGCAATTCTCAAACCAGGCGATGATGCAGCTGCTCAGGATGCTCTCCACAGTCCCTCTGTAGAACATGGTGAGGATTGGAGGAGGAAGATGAGCCTTCCTCAGTCTCCGCAGGAAGTAGAGGATTTGCTGGGCTTTCTTGGCTCTTGACTCCGAGGAACTTTGTGCTCTGGACGATTCGCCTCCATTCTTTCTTTTTGACAGCAGAAAGGGGTGAAGGAGGGGGGGTTGATGTTGGGTGTGGGGAGGGTGGGCGTGATCGCCTCGCACTCTTCTGAAGTCAACAACCATCTCTTTAGTTTTGTCAACATTCAGAGACAGGTTGTTGGTTCTGCACCAGTCCGTTAGCTGCTGCACCTCCTCTCTGTATGCTGTCTCGTTGTTCTTGGTGATGAGGCCCACAGCTGACGTATCATCAGCGAATTTCACGATGTGGTTTGTATTGTGCTTCACAGCACAGTCGTGAGTCAGCAGAGTTAACAACAGTGGGCTTAACACACAGCCCTGGGGGGCACCAGTACTCAGTGTGGTGGTACTGGAGATGTTGTTGCCTATCCTGACTGATTGTGGTCTATCAGTCAGGAAATCCAGGACCCAGTTACAGAGGGAGGTGTTCAGGCCCAGCACGCCTAGTTTTCCAATCAGGGATGATGGTGTTGAATGCTGTGTCTTTATTATCCAGGTGACTGGAGACTAGCACAGCGTTCTTACACCATTCCGTGTTGATGTAGACACATACACCTCCACCTCGAGCTTTGCCACAAAGTTCAGGGTCCCTATCTGCCCAGAAGCAGAGCAGGCCTTCGAGCTGGACGGCAGAGTTAGTCAGCCATGTCTCCGTGAAAACGAAAAACACAACAGTCTCTGTACTCACGTTGGGTAGCCTGCTGGATTCGAAGATAGTCCAATTTATTGTCCAAGGAGCGGACGCTCACGCTGCGCCGTGGATCTTAGCAAGCCTAGCGCGCGCAGCTCTTCCTGCAGACCATTCGGGAGAAGGGTTTGTGGCTGGTCTTTCAGCTGTAGACGGTTCTGTCGATGGTAGATGGTGGTGCTGGTTGTAGTAGACATGTTTTCTACAGCTGAGTCGGTTTACAGCGACAGGAAATAAACAACAACAAAAAAAAAAAGAACGAAAAACAATGCTTTGTTGTCCTGGAAACGGTTTCTGCAGCTACGTGCCACACGACCAGAACCGGAAGAGAGCCAATCAGAGCCCAGCAGTGTCCTGCTCCACACATGATCCTGATTTAGAGATCAATGTGTATAGAAACAGTGTTATGTACATTACAGTGTGTAATAAAGAGCATGTACAGCAGTTTAAACAGAGGGGTGTGAGAGGGTCCTGGTGTAGGAGGATTATGGTATATACAGTGTTATGTGCATTACAGTGTGTAATAAAGAGCATGTACAGCAGTTTAAACAGAGGGGTGTGAGAGGGTCCTGGTGTAGGAGGATTATGGTATATACAGTGTTATGTACATTACAGTGTGTAATAAAGAGCATGTACAGCAGTTTAAACAGAGGGGTGTGAGGAGGTCCTGGTGTAGGAGGATTATGGTATATACAGTGTTATGTACATTACAGTGTGTGTAATAAAGAGCATGTACAGCAGTTTAAACAGAGGGGTGTGAGAGGGTCCTGGTGTAGGAGGATTATGGTATATACAGTGTTATGTACATTACAGTGTGTAAAAAAGAGCATGTACAGCAGTTTAAACAGAGGGGTGTGAGAGGGTCCTGGTGTAGGAGGATTAAAAATTTGGTATTATACAGTGTTATGTACATTACGTACAGTGTGTAATAAAGAGCATGTACAGCAGTTTTAAACAGAGGGGTGTGAGAGGGTCCTGGTGTAGGAGGATTATTGGTAGATTATACCAGTGTTATGTACATTACAGTGTGTAATAAAAGAGCATGTACAGCAGTTTAAAACAGAGGGGTGTGTGAGAGGGTCCTGGTGTAGGAGGAATTATTGGTAGATATCAATACAGTGTTATGTACATTACAGTGGTGTGTAATAAAAGAGCATGTACAGCAGTTTTAAACAGACAGAGGGGTGTGAGAGGGTCCTGGTGTAGGAGGATTTATGGTATATACAGTGTTATGTACATTACAGTGTGTAATAAAGAGCATGTACAGCAGTTTAAACAGAGGGGTGTGAGGGGGTCCTGGTGTAGGAGGATTATGGTATATACAGTGTTATGTACATTACAGTGTGTAATAAAGAGCATGTACAGCAGTTTAAATAGAGGGGTGTGAGGGGGTCCTGGTGTAGGCGGATTATGGTATATACAGTGTTATGTACATTACAGTGTGTAATAAAGAGCATGTACAGCAGTTTAAACAGAGGGGTGTGAGGGGGTCCTGGTGTAGGAGGATTATGGTATATACAGTGTTATGTACATTACAGTGTGTGTAATAAAGAGCATGTACAGCAGTTTAAACAGAGGGGTGTGAGAGGGTCCTGGTGTAGGGGGATTATGGTATATACAGTGTTATGTACATTACAGTGTGTGTAATAAAGAGCATGTACAGACTAACAGAAGCAGCAGCTTGGTGTAGCTCCAGTTCCTCTCCAGATCCTCCATTGTATCTAGAACCCACCAGCTGTATGGCCAAGACTAGAACTCGGTTGGAGTGTGTTTCCACTGCTGCTCTCACTGGATGGTGGTGGTGAATACTGTACACTGTGTTGAGTCTGTGGAGATCAGATGATGGTTATATCCTCCTTTATGTGAATCCCTGTGTTCTTATTTTAGCTCTAACTAAATACACTGCTGTTTAAATGGAGTCAGATTTCCCCTTTAGACTAATCCCACTTAACACCAATGTAATTCATCTAGATTAACACCATAAAATAATCCCAGTATAAGATCAGTTCATTTTATTCCTCCAAACAAGTCTTTCCCAGTGCTCTCCTGCACCTGAACCCACCTGTGCTTCTGCTGATTCTGCAGTGTTAACTGTGTTGTACTGAGTGTGTTTAGTTAGTGAGGTGTGAGTGAGGTGTTAATGCTGAGTGTGTTTAGCTGGTGAGGTGTGAGTGAGGTGATAATGCTGAGTGTGTTTAGTTAGTGAGGTGTGAGTGAGGTGTTAATGCTGTGTGTTTAGTTAGTGAGGTGTGAGTGAGGTGTTAATGCTGAGTGTGTTTAGTTAGTGAGGTGTGAGTGAGGTGATAATGCTGAGTGTGTTTAGTTAGTGAGGTGTGAGTGAGGTGTTAATGTTGAGTGTGTTTAGTTAGTGAGGTGTGAGTGAGGTGTTAATGCTGAGTGTGTTTAGTTAGTGAGGTGTGAGTGAGGTGTAGTAAAGGCTGTAATCCTGCTAATAGAGTGGACACTGATATTTCCATAACTGATATTATTATATAGAGCTCATTATTAATACCAGTGTTTCATCCAGCAGGATTTCTTAGTGGCTCTGTATTAGTGCAGCTACAAATCAAGGTGGTTTAATAGGAATGAACTTTTCCTACCAGACATTCTCTGATCCTGATCTTTCCTCTCTCTCCAACCTTTAACACTATCTAGAACTCAGTCTGCTGTTTCTTTCTCAGGGAGAATGGGGCCCAGAAACCTCAGAGTTGTGGAGACCACCCAGACATATGTCAAGGTCCAATGGGAGAAACCACTGGGGATGATTGACAGATACATCATCTCAGTTTCACCCAGTCAGACAGATGAACCAGTTTTAAGGCATCAGATCAAGGTGTCACCTGGAGAAGCCTCAGCTGTAATTGATTATCTGAAACCGGGTTCTGTGTACAACATCTCCCTGGTAGCAGAGAAAGACGGTGAACTGAGTCAGCCAGTGACTGTACACGCAGCTACTGGTGAGTACTGATCTCCATTTCTCTATTAAGGTGTTACAGGTGGAACTGATGGTGAAGATGGTACATAAAAACGACATTATTCCAAGATGGCGGCATGTGCACACGTTGCAGCTTTTCTCTCCCGAGAAAACAGTAGGAGTGAGGCACTGAACAAACTGTATTAACACATCAGTGACCAGCAGACAGCCCACCCGGATGCTTTTCTCATCTTGGCTGGGGATTTTAACCATGCAGACCCAAAGTGTTTGTTTCCCAGACTATATCAACACATTGACTTTCCAACACACTAAACCAGGTCTACACCAGCCAGAGAGGAGCTTACAAAGCCCCCTTCCTCTGCCTTAGCACCTCTGACCACAGCACTGTTATGCTACTGCCAGCTTACTGCCAGACCACTGGTTAAAGCCACCAAACGAGAGTGGCCGGATGGGTCCTCAGAGGCACTTCAGGACTGCTTTAGCACCACGGACTGGAATATGTTTAAAGTGGCTGCTACACACAACACCACCACAGATCTCCAGGAGTACACAGAAACGGTCTCTGCCAACATCACCAAGTGCATTGATTATTAATAGACCTCAGAACTATTACTATGACTATTACAGAAACATGGCTAACAGGAGAGGTCCACATGCTCCTAAAGGCTAGGACCAAACCATTTGCTTTGACAGAGACACACAAAGCCTGTGGCAGGGAATACAAGCCATCATGGACTACAAGCCCCCTCCACAGACATACGACAGCACCACCTCTATGCTGAGCAACCTGAATGACTTCTTCGCTCGGTTTGAGGCACTCAACAGCGCACCCACACTGAAATCCCTACCTCCTTCTGGCAACCAGGTGCTGACACTGTCCCTAGAGAGTGAGGAGAGCATTCAGTAAGATCAACGTTTGCAAAGGACCTGGTCCTGATAACATACCTGGTTGTGTTCTGAAGGACTGGGTGGAGGAACTTACAGATGCCTGTGTACACATCTGTAAAACCTCTGTAATGTGCCTCAAAGCTACCACCATAATTCCGGTCCCAAAGAAGGCGTCGCCCTCCTGTTTTAATGACTACTGTCTGGTTGCTCTCATCTTCATTCTCAGGAAGTGCTTTGAACGGTCAGTCATGCAATACATCAGGTCCTTCCTCCCCACCTCCCTGGACCCCTACCAGTTTATATATCAGTCCAATCCCTTGACTGGTGATGCCATCTCCGCTGCTTTCCACTCAGCCCTCACACATCTGGACTAAAAGGACTACTATGTCAGATTGCTGTTCATAGACTTCAGCTCTGCGTTCAATACAATCATCCCCCAACAGATCATTCACAAACTGGACCAGCTGGTGTCCAACACATCACCATGCATCTGGCTATTAAGACTTCCTGACTATAAGACCACAGGCAGTACGGGTCAGCAGCAACACATTCAGCACCATCACACTGAACACGGAGGCCCCCCAAGGATGTGTGTTGAGCCCCCTTCTGTTTACTCTGCTGACCCACGACTGCACACCATCACACTCCTCCAATCTCTTCATCAAGTTTGTGGACGACACAACTTTGGTGGGTCTCATCAGCAACAACGATGAGACAGACTACAGGAGCGAGGTGAGCACCAGGTTCCTGGGTGTGCACGTCACAGAGGACCGCTGGAGCGACAACACAGCATCACTGGCCAGGAAGGCTCTCCCTGCTGTACCCCACCTCGCCCTTCTGCTCCCTGCACACACAAACTCAGCACCCTGAACCCCCCATCAACAACGAACTGGGATGCAGACACTTTAAACAGCTAAAAACTTTTAAGTTTTTATCCTTGCACACCCACTTAATCCCCCCATTAACACTGAACTGTGACTTATTCAACTGGTCTGCACTCATCACTTTAAACAGCCTTAATGATAGTCAACATGCACTACTGGTAATACTGGCCCTGTCAGTACCAACAGTTTAATTAATCTCCTAAATAATCCCATAGTTCTACACCATCCAGACCTAAACACAGCTTTATTAATCTATGAAATAATCCCATAGTTCTACACCATCCAGACCTAAACACAGCTTTATTAATCTATGAAATAATCCCATAGTTCTACACCATCCAGACATAAACACAGCTTTATTAATCTATGAAATAATCCCATAGTTCTACACCATCCAGACATAAACACAGCTTTATTAATCTATGAAATAATCCCATAGTTCTACACCATCCAGACCTAAACACAGCTTTATTAATCTATGAAATAATCCGATAGTTCTACACCATCCAGACCCAAAAACAGTTTTATTAATCTATGAAATAATCCCATAGTTCTACACCATCCAGACCTAAACACAGCTTTATTAATCTATGAAATAATCCCATAGTTCTACACCATCCAGACCTAAACACAGCTTTATTAATCTATGAAATAATCCCATAGTTCTACACCATCCAGACCTAAACACAGCTTTATTAATCTATGAAATAATCCCATAGTTCTACACCATCCAGACCTAAACACAGCTTTATTAATCTATGAAATAATCCCATAGTTCTTTATTAACCAGACCTAAACACAACTTTATTAATCTCCAAAATAATCCTACAATTACTAATAAATCACAGAACTGATCTGGTTATATGTGTCATTATCTAGTAGAAATGCTCTTTCATTTGACTGACTTTAGATGTTAGATTTTACTTTATCATTAATGTTTAAGTAAGTTAATATCATTTTGAATTTATTTTCTTGTGTACACATGCAGACACACAAACCATTATCACTATCAGCTATTACCTGTGTGAAGTTATATCTACTAAATACAGTTTTTTAGGACCATTTACAAATGGTTTCATTGATATGACTGAATGGCTTATTGTTAAATATGTTCTGTTTATTCAGATCCTGACTTTGGAGAAGATCGCCAAGGCCGTTGTTTCTCATACAGCGTCCATTTCATCAACACTCCCATCAAGGCCTACTAATGGCTAATACCTAAAATGCAGTCTACTTAATGACTGATAATACTAGGGTAGTAATAATTTTTTTTTAATCTATTTAGTTTGAAATTCTCTTTTATGCATATCCAAATTCATCCATAAGCACTGCTGTATTAAACTTCAGTGAGAAATCTTCATTAATCTTCAAAATTATATCATAGATCTATATCAACAAGACCATTTTGATTTAGAATCAGAATTTTACACCCCTAATGTTTTTTTTCTCCTTTCAATTTTAAAGCCAATGTGATTATTATCTACGACTTATATATATATATATATATATTCATATTATAACTGTGTTCTCTGGACTTTAATTTCTTGTCTTTGGGTGTGATCCTCCTGATATCTCCTCTTTGTGAACACGTGTTACTCTGACTCTTAACATCACCTCCTCACACGAGGACAGAATGACCCACCGTCTGGAGGAGAATCTGTCAGATATGAACATGAGGAGGTGGATTAGGAGAGCATGTAATCTACACTAGAACGGGTTCTGTCTCTTTAATGATCCTGACGTCTGATTATCATCTGTATTCAGATCCCAGTATACACTTTCAGCTAATCATTCTTTATTTCATGTTTTCATTTACACTTTCAGTTAATCTCTCTTTATTTCATGTTTTCATTTACACTTTCAGTTAATCACTCTTTATTTAATGTTTTCATTTACACTTTCAGTTAATCTCTCTTTATTTCATGTTTTCATTTACACTTTCAGTTAATCTCTCTTTATTTCATGTTTTCATTTACACTTTCAGTTAATCACTCTTTATTTAATGTTTTCATTTACACTTTCAGTTAATCACTCTTTATTTCATGTTTTCATTTACACTTTCAGTTAATCTCTCTTTATTTCATGTTTTCATTTACACTTTCAGTTAATCACTATTTATTTCATGTTTTCATTTACACTTTCAATTAATCATTCTTTATTTCATGTTTTCATTTACACTTTCAGTTAATCACTCTTTATTTCATGTTTTCATTTACACTTTCAGTTAATCACTCTTTATTTCATGTTTTCATTTACACTTTCAGTTAATCACTCTTTATTTCATGTTTTCATTTACACGTTCAGTTAATCACTATTTCATGTTTTAATTTACACTTTCAGTTAATCATTCTTTATATGAAGTTTTCATTTATATTACTTTTCAATATAATCATATTTGTGAATCATTAATTATCTTAAGCATCATAAAACTGTTCTTGATGGATGAGTTCTACGAATAAATCTGACAAGGGCACTTTGGTGTTGTGGATTTTTTTTTCTTATTCAGGAATTCTTACTCCCTATTGTTGGAACATGCTGTGGTCAACAGTGTAGAACAGAATATAACAGTAAATAGTAAACAGTAAATAACAGAAGAACATAAATATACAAGACAATGGATACTATGCATGACAACAAACCATATTTACATGCAGCTAGTGATTAGCAGCACAAACATTGCAGCTTGATTTATTTATGGATTAATTTACTTACCCACTCGTTTAGCTCAACATTCAGAAGATGTTTTATGGATGTTACTGAGACCTAAAAGTACAGAATGTTTTAGAGAACCTTTGCAGAGACCTTTTCCAAGATCCAAAAGAAAACTTCCCACTGTAAACAATAATGGAACATAGCATGGTAACATTCTCAGAACGTTTTTAGAACCAACGATTTCTAACTGGGTATGACACTGTCATGCTTCCGGGTTCTCCTCCTACCTCTGACGCTCCGAACTACATTATCTGCAACCCACCTCCACATGATCACCTCATTCCTTAAGATGCCTCTCACAAACCACTTTTCGATTGTTCTTCATCGCCTGAATTCTAACTCGTCTCACCTGTTTGTCATTACTCACCCCTGCATATATACCTGTTTGTCTCCAGTTCTTCCCTGTGAGGTATTCCCAACTCTGGAATAGAATATAATATCAGTGTCTGTACTGAATCACCCACACATGCTTACACACACACACACAGATGCACCACCTACTGGTATAAATGTTTATCATTGTAGACGTTTGTGGTAGTTTTCCCTTCAGAGGTCTCTCAGAGCACCATCTCTTCACCATGCTTCATCATCAGCCTCAGCAGCAACTGTAGCAGCAGGTTCATCCTGGTTGGGAATTGAATGCTGTTCAAAACTGGCTCCGCTCATTAGTCACTGAATCTCAGTACACATTACTATAAGGGTTTGGACTATGCTGCCTGCAGCCAGCAGAGGGCAGCGGCGGTGCTGTCCTGAGGCAACTACAGCTCGGAACTCCAGCCCCTAGAATGCCGTGGGCTGATCCCCCAACAAGCTACACCTGAGGCGCCGGCTATATAAGCCCCCAATGAACAGCCGTTACTGCTACATCTTTGTAGAGGGGTAGACAATACGGTATTAAGAAAAAGAAAACTGAAACTTAAGGCTCTGAAAAGAAAAGGTTCTCTTTCACTAAAGCCCTTCCTCGGCTCCTGTGTACCGGCGCTTAGCGTAAGAATGGTCGGTAGCGCATGGGGCCATCACTACTGAGGTCGGGGATTCGATCCTCACCTCAGCCTATGTTTGCACAAGCACTTTCTCCAGTTCACACCCCACATGCTGCATCCATATCCAGTTAAACCTTTACATCGCAAACGGGTTCCCGCTCTGCGCTTGGATCCACCTGACAGTTACCCTGTGTGTAGTGCTGCCTGCAAGCTGTAGGAAATATCAGAGCACCCTGCCAAAGGCGAAGCTGTCAACCAAGGAAAATCATAAATCAACACTGTGGCAGAGAGCATATCATTGAATTCCGGTGTTCCCATCACTTCTATGGACACACATGTATAAAACCAAGCACCTAGACATGCAGACTGCTCGTACAGACATTAGTGAGAGAATGGGTCGCTCTCAGGAGCTCAGTGAATTCCAGCATGTTACCGTGATAGGATGCCACCTGTGCTACAAGTCCAGTCATGAAATTTCCTCACTGTCAGACTTCAACTGATAAATCACTTTTGGGATAAATTAAAGCAGAGGCTGTGAGCCAGGCCTTCTTGTCCAACATCAGTGTCTGACCTCACAAATGTGGTTCTGGAAGAATGGTCGGAAATTCCCATAAACACATTCCTAAACCTTGTTGAAAGCCTTCCCAACTTTAATTGAAACTTTAATCCATACAGTAAGTCATCTCAACTCATCTGCTGCAGTCTCCACACATTACCCACCACGTTTTTAACAAATGTCCTTTACTCAGTATCAGCGGACATGTTTCAGTAAATACATCAGTCATGTCCGGAACCTCTCTTAAAAATAAACTGTTAAATAAAGCATGTTTCTGCTTATTTTAGGCCAAAGTTTATGTTTATCCTTCCCTCGTGTGTTTAACCTCAGTAAATGAACAGTAATGGTGTATTACAGTGTGTAGGAGTGTGTCTCTGTAGAGGCTGTGTACAAGATCAGCAACACTATGGAATCTGACCAGGGTCCTGAGATCCTGATATTTATGACTGGACACCATCATGAATAGGTCAAACTGTAAGACCATGTAACCCAGTAGACATCAATCAGAAGCTGCAGGTTAGTTGAACCACAAGATGGAGCCATTGGGCCATATAGAATTCATGTGAACTCCAGAGGCATCACCACAGTGATTTGAATCAACATGCTAAAAACATCGACATCTTCTTTCTCATTACCTAAATATGATCATCATGGTAAATATATAAATCATTTCAAGACATCTTTGCTTCTTTTAGGAATGTGATGTTTGGATGTTTTAGGTGAACATCTAGAATTAGTAAACTAACCTGATAAACTGTCAGAAAAGGTACATACATCAAAGTACAAACAAGGCAAATGTACCCTCAAAGTTACAACATTGATCTTAAGGACTAACTGTGTAATGTAGTAGGCAGAAGCCTAAGAGGCATAAGATATTTACATTGACATATCAGGACAAACAACATATCTGAGTTTGGTGGCCCCAAACGTGAAAGCTTCAGGAGGAAAAGACTTGAAATCACTTAGGCCTTAGGCCTCAAATGATATTTGTCCCTAACTAATTAAAAAAAACATTAATGAGTGCAAAAACGCAATCCCAATTCCAAAAAACATATTATTTTTGCCCCATCTAATATAAAAATAATGGTTTTGACTCCAAACATGCCATCTCTGTACCAAAGAAACATATATTTTTAGTTACCTTAGGCAATCTTTGAATTCAAGATTATGATCCCAGTTTTCAAAAACATGTGTATTTGCTCCTTAACTTTCCCTATTAATCCTGGGCCTCAAGCCCCTCATGCATTTTTGATGTTGTTGGTGTCAGATAGTGAGAACCACCGATTTGCAGGCTAAAATTTTGTATTATTTTGGGATGCTCTGTTATGTTTTCCAGTGAAAAAAGTGATTTATTATTTTTAAACATTATTTTTAAACTTCTTTACATTTTAATTGGCAGTTCTACACAATCTGTTACGTTGTCTGTAAGCAGACCAATGTTGTGGAATCCTAGAGAAAAACACATATGAAATCTGGGAACAGTAGATAAATCTAAAACCTAGATAAATCCTCCCAGAAAGAATAGGACCTCATTAACAATGACCTGCAGAATTCAGGAGTGGAGTCTTTGTTGTACTGATGAGATCACACTGTGAACTGGAGATTCTCAAGCCACCAAGAACTATATACTCAGCTGACTATACTACATGAACTCTTCTGTTCTTTTTCTGCAAACTGGCTTTGTATAATATTAGGAAAAAGGAAAAATATATAATGTTAGGAAAAAATGGATAGGAGCAAAGATCTTTGATTAGGATTCTAATAAAAAATATCCTCTATTTCCAAAGTTCCTAGCCAAGCCCAATACCAATGAAATGATATTTGCCTATTACTACAGAAATTGGTTTGTCCCCTAATAATTTAGTACATAATCAATAAGCTTAATTCCAAAACTGCAATTCCATTTGCAAAAAAATTGTTTGCCCCTAATTATTACAAAAAATATATTAAAAAATATATATTTATTCCAAACATGCCATTCCCATTTTAAAAATTGCCTTCTAATAATAAAACCCTAATGAGCTTAATTCCAAAAAAGCCGTCCCAATTACCAAAACCATTTTTGCCCCTAATAATGAAAAAAAACATTAATATGCTTGATTCCAAAAGTGCCTAAAATTTAACCCATGTCTAAAATTTACCCCAGTTATTTAAAAATAGTTTAATTCCAAAAATACAATCCCAATTCCAAATGTCAAATCCAAAATATTATATTTGCCCCAAATAAAAAAAGAATTAAGAATTGATTCTAAACATGCAATCTAACATATATTTTTGCTTTTTTACATATTCTATTATTAATCCTAAATCCAGGTTCCAAAAACATATTTTTCCCCCACAACATAAAAACTGAATCACTTTGTTCACACCCACCCCATTCTCACTCTTTTACATCTTACTCACTGAATTATACAGACATTTTTAAAATTGATGGAATTTCAATTCAATTCCTACATAGTGCACTTTGTAGAAAGTGAGGAGTCATTTGAGATGAGCAGGTCATAGAATACCAGCAAGCATTTTATTGTCCTTACACAGTTAAATGATTAAACATGCAGTGTCACTTGCACAGTGCACAGCTTACCAGGCTTACAGATATTCCATACAGGTAAGCGAGACACACCTGTAGTTAAAACCTTAACTATGATTTACTAGAAGAGTAAAACAAATATAGCAAATCCAGGAGGGATGTTAACTTTTGATAGTGAAGCTCAGTCATACCTTACCTTGAAGCATTTAGGAACATGTGCACTCTCCAGTAAGTATCATGAAATTTCAGCATTCTTAGACAGCATATAATGTAGATTAAACATAAAAAGCATTTATTATTTGCTACCTGGTCTGGTATATTTATAAGAAAAGTAATAAAAATTAAACACAATATAAAAAACAAATAAATAAATATATATATAAATACACAAAATCTACCAGTAGGGGTTAAAATCCCAGTCTACACGATATTCTCTTTGGAACTGTGACAGGGAAGACATCCACGAAACCTGGTTCAACTCTGGTCCATCCTCCCCAAAAGAACTGACAATCTCACAATCTGCACAATCTCTTGTGTTCTTTTTCTGCAGGCTGGCTTTATATAATATTAGGAAAATGAAAATCTAAATTTCTTAAAGACATTAGGAACTGAGGATCCAGCTCCCTGAAAAAGCTCTGCTATCTTCTTATAGCTTCTCCTGCTTTGTGGGCATCAGTTACTGTAATGGTCCTGGACAGCAGATTAGAGGAGCTCATGGCTGCTGATTAGTGGGGTGAGGTTAGAGGAGTCTTTATAAAGAGAGGTTAGAGAGTGTTTATAAAGCTGTGTGAATACGGAAAAATGATATTTGCCCCTAATAATAATATAAAGAATTATGGTTTTAATTCCAAACATGCCATCTGTTGTATTATCTGTCTGCAGACTGATATTGTGGAATCTTAGGGAAAAACAAATGTGGAAAACCTTTTATTAAAAGTTATAGTTTTAAAACTATATAAATCCTGCCAGAAAGAATTGGACCTGAGTAACAATGACCTGCAGGATTCAGGAGTGGAGCCCTTCTTTGTTGTACTGATGATCACTCTGTGAACTGGAGATTCTCAAGTCACCAAGTAGTATATACTCAACTGACTATACTGCACATTCTCTTGTGTTCCTTTCCTGCAGGCTGGCTTTGTGTGATATTAGAAGTAAAAAAATTGCCATCCTGATTAAACAATTGCCTTCTAATAATAAAAAAACATTAATGAGCTTAATTCCAAAAATGCAATCCCAATTGCCAAAACATTTTTTTTGCCCCTTTCTACCACTACCACTACTACTACTACAACCACCATTACCACTACTACTACTAAAAAAAATTAATAAATAAAATAAATTATTTAGACTGTAGACTTAACCCATCAGTGAGCAGTGTAGCAGAGTGGTTGCTTCATCATTAATTAACCATGTTTGTTTTGCATTCTTTCTTTTTAAGCTTCACCAAGTTTTCAGACTTCAGTGCTTACAATGAAATCCTGTGATCAACAAACATTGGTTCTGACGTGCCTCGCCACAGGATTCTTCCCTGAAGATGTGATGCTGAGTGTGAGTTAGGTAGACTGTCTGCTTAACTCAAAGTGTCGTCATTCATGTCTTTGAGCCAGGGTTGCCACTTAAATGGCACCACCAGATATTTGGTGGGCAGACCATTCTATGTACACTACCCTCAGTGCCACTGCTGTGCTGAGAATTGTCCACCTTAATAATATCTGGTCTGGTGTCGTCCTTTTGGTCTTGGTAGGGGTTTGCTGATAAACTGTGGAGCTGCAGTCAGTAATCAGTATTGTGCAGTGAGCATGTTACATGAAGTTATATGTGCAGTACTGTACAAAGAGCAGAGAGCAGCGGTTATAAAGTACACAGTGCAATATCACAACCAATAGTAGAATGACTGCAGCAGTATGTTTGTGTGTGTGCGGCTGATCTGGGTTCAGTAAACAATGAGTGTTTGTGTGTGTGTGTGTTAGCCAGAGTTCAACCAGTCAGGGATCTGTCTGTGCAAGAGTCATTCACAAGCCTGATGACGTGGAGATAAAGTCTTATTGTCCTGGACTTAAGACGCTGATGGTGTCTACCTGAAGTGCGAAGAGGCTGTGTTAGGGGTGTGTCCTGTCCCTGATGTTGAGTGGCCAGTCCTGATGATCTTTATCTTGTAGTGAGGGTAAGCTCAGCTCCTGAAATGGACTCTGCAGTCTTGATCACACATTGGAGAGCCCTCTTGTCCTGAGTAGTGCAGTTTATATAAAAGACTGTGATGGCACGGCATGTCTAATTTCCTCAGCCTCCTGTATGCTGTATATGCGATAATTGAATTGTATTGAACTGAACTGAACAGTGTCGCTGACTGATAAAAACCCTCATTAATCAGCTTTTTAGTTTTTGTTATATTTTGTTATGTTTTACACGCTAACAGTTTACACGCTAACAGTTAACAGCAGAGCAGGAAGCCTAGAGACTACACAAAACATGGTAGTTGACTGCTGAGAATGAAGTTTGAAGAGTCTTATTAATACTTGAATAACTCTATCTGTACAGATTTAAAATATATTATATAAATATTACCTATACCGATTAAAAATATAATATATAAATAATATCTGTTGTCAGAAACAAAGAACTCGGACAGACGCACACAGAGCTAAAAGTCAAATAAGCTTTATTAAACAATGGGGTAGCTCAATACAGCAGCAAAACACAATTAAACATGAAAGGAGAAGGCGAAGTCAAAGGTTACAGGATACAGGGTAAGGTCAGAAACAAGGCAGATAGTCAGTGAGGCAACCAGAGTAAAGGGAAGAGACGGAGAGAATAGTCAGAGAACAAGCAGAGATTGAACAGCCAAAGGATACAAAAGAATGCAATCCAAAAAGGACAAGAAAGAGATTGGTGGTCAAAGAACAAAGGAGGTCAAAGCCAGAGTGAATAAACAGCAAAGAGGATGCTTAGAATTGCAAATGGAGGTTTGGCAAAACTTTGCAATAAATGTGTGTGTGTGTGCGTGCGTGGGGTTTAAATGCAGACTGGTGATGGATGACAACTGTGCTAGTACTCCGGAGACCTAGGCTGCGTCTGAAACCGCCTTCTACTGTACTACTCAGTAGGTGAAAGCAGTAGACAAGAATGTATAGTGTGTCCGAATCCGCAGTAGCCATAATGCAGTAGGCGAAAGTTCTCCGGGTGACGTACTGCTTCCGGTGAAATGTTCAAGTATGTGAGCACAGCACCCTGTGCTATCCCATGATTCCACTGGAGCTGTGGAGGCGTTCCGAGCTGAGGAAGAAAAAATGGTGGAAGGCGGGACGTTGGCTCTGTACAAGTCTAAATAATCTACAACTTTTGTGCAACACCAAGTAGCATTACGAGCCGCTTTGCGGTGAATATAAAACCTGTTTTACATGTTTACATGCCAGGGAAACCCGAAAGCGTGACATCTATACAGATTTTTTATATAAATATATAAATTGTATTATATAAATAATAACTCAAAAGATTTAAAATATATTATATAAATAATATATATGCAGATTTATATAGATCTATACAATTCTAGTAGTAGTTTGCCTTTATTTTTATTAGTAGTTTTCTTTCTTCTACTTTTAGCAATTGTTTGCCTTGTTTTAGTTACTACTTGCAGTAGTTTAGCTAGTTCTATTAGTAGTTTATTTTGTTCTAGTTCTAGTAGTAGTTTACCTGGTTCTAGTAGTAGTTTACATAGTTCTAGTTGTGGTTTACTTTGTTCTGGTTCTAGCAGTAGTTTACTTTGTTCTGTTTCTAGTAGCAGTTTGCCTAGTTCTAGTAATAGTTTACCTTGCCGTAGTTCTAGTACTTTTCCTAGTTCTAGTAGTAGTTTTCCTAGTTCTAGGTCTACTGGTGGTGTAACTAGTGGTTGTAGTGGTAGTTTACCCTGCCCTAGTTCTAGTAGTAGTTTAGCTAGTTCTATTAGTAGTTTACTTTGTTCTGGTTCTAGTAGTAGTTTGTCTAGTTCTAGTAGTAGTTTACCTAGTTCTAGTTGTAGTTTACTTTGTTCTGGTTCTAGCAGTAGTTTACTTTGTTCTGTTTCTAGTAGCAGTTTGCCCAGTTCTAGTAATCGTTTACCTTGCCGTAGTTCAAGTACTTTTCCTAGTTCTAGTAGTAGTTTTCCTAGTTCTAGGTCTACTGGTGGTGTAACTAGTGGTTGCAGTGGTAGTTTACCCTGCCCTAGTTCTAGTAGTAGTTTACCTAGTTCTATTAGTAGTTTACATTGTTCTGGTTCTAGTAGTAGTTTGTCTAGTTCTATTAGTAGTTTACATGGTTCTAGCAGTAGTTTACTCTGTTCTGTTTCTAGTTTGCCTAGTTCTAGTAATAGTCTAACTTGCCATAGTTCTAGTACTTTTCCTAGTTCTAGCAGTAGTTTTCTTAGTTCTAGGTCTACTAGTGGTGTAACTAGTGGTTGTAGTAGTAGTTTTACCCTGCCCTAGTTCTAGTAGTGGTTTACCTAGTTATATTAGTAGTTTACTTTTTTCTGGTTCTAGTAGTAGTTTGCCTTTATTTTTATTAGTAGTTTTCTTTCTTCTACTTTTAGCAATTGTTTGCCTTGTTTTAGTTACTACTTGCAGTAGTTTAGCTAGTTCTATTAGTAGTTTATTTTGTTCTAGTTCTACTGGTAGTTTACCTGGTTCTAATAGTAGGTTACATAGTTCTAGTTGTTGTTTACTTTGTTCTGGTTCTAGGAGTAGTTTACTTTGTTCTGTTTCTAGTAGCAGTTTGCCTAGTTCTAGTAATAGTTTACCTTGCCGTAGTTCTAGTACTTTTCCTAGTTCTGGTAGTAGTTTTCCTAGTTCTAGGTCTACTGGTGGTGTAACTAGTGGTAGTTTACCCTGCCCTAGTAGTTTACTTTGTTCTGTTTCTAGTAGTTCTAGTTTGCCTAGTTCTAGTAATAGTTTACTATTATACCTTTACTATACTAATTTACCTACTTAAACTATTGTAGTCACACACCTTACCTTGAGGCATAACATAATTTTTTTATAAATATTGTAACAATCAGAACATGTGCACACTTCAGTAAGTAACATGAAATTTCTGTGTTCTTAGAAAGCATGTAATGTAGGTTAAACATGATAAGCCTTTATTATTTGCTAACTAGTATAGTATATTTATAAGAAAAGTAATAAAAACTAAACACAATATAAAACACAAATATATACATGAATATATTTAAACATAAACCTATATATAAATATACAAAATCTACCAGTAGTGGCTAAAATCCCAGTCTACAGGATATTCTCCTCTGAACTGTGCCAGGGAAGACATCCACCAAATCTGGTCCAAGTGTAGCATTTGTTGATGAAAGAGCATCTGAACATTGATGTGGCCTATATCACACACACACACACATACACACACACACACACACACAACTAGATCCTTCCAAAAAGAGATTGACCTCAGTAACAATGACCTGCAGGATTCAGGAGTGGAGCCCTTCTTTGCTGTACTGATAGATCACTGGTACTGATAGATGAACTGGAGATTCTCAGTTCAGCAAGAACCACAAACTCAGCTGACTGTACTGCACAATCTCTTGTGTACTTTCTCTGCAGGCTGGCTTTGTATAATATTAGGAAAAAGGAAAATCTAAATTTCTTAAAGACATTAGGAACTGAGGAACCAGCTCCCTGAAAACGCTCTGCTATCTTCTTAAAGTTTCTCCTGCTTTGTGGGCATCAGTTACTGTAATGGCCAGAGTCCTGGACAGCTGATTAGAGGAGCTCATGGCTGCTGATTGGTGGGGTGAGGTTAGAGGAGGCAGAGTGCTTATAAAGCTGTGTAAATATGGAAAAATGACATTTGCCCCTAATAATAATATAAGGAATTATGGTTTTGATTCCAAACATGCCATCTAAATTCCAAAAAAAAGATGTTTTAGGTACCTAAACTTTTTCCAAATAATGAATATTTAAATCCAAGATTATATAATCAAATTTTTAATAAAATGTACATTTGCCTCCAAACTTCCCCTATTATTAATCCTTAAAATTTATCCTAAGGTTTCCTGAAGCTCTAAGGCCTGTACCTCCTCTGCATTTAAACCTAGAATCATCACACAGGACTGCTAGGGGTGCACTTGCCTCAAGCCCCTCATATGTTTTTGGTTTTGTTGGTTATTATTACAAAACATATTTTTTATTACAAAAATATGTTAAAATTTTAGCCTAATTCCAAAATTGCCAACCCAATTCATAAAAATAATTTGCCCCCTAATCATTTAAAACAGCATTTATTAGCTTTATTTCAAAACTGCAAAACCAAGTTCAAAGTAATTATGTTTGCCCCTCATTATTACATAAAATACATTAAATATTGAGGTTAATTCCAACCATGCCATCCGGAGTTTTAAAAATGCCTTCTAATATTAAAAAAACATTAATGAGCTTAATTCCAAAAATGCAATTCCAATTACCAAAACAATTTTTTTTGCCCCTTACTACCACTACTACTACAACCACAATCACCACCACTACCAAAAAAAAAACATTCATGTGCTTGATTACAAAAGTGTAGTTTTAATGCCTAAAACTATATATACCCCTAGTCATTTAAAAAAAATAGCTAAATTTCAAAAATGCAATCCCAATTCCAAATGTGAAATACAAAAAATGATATTTGACCCTAATTGAGAAAAGAATTAAGTATTGATTCCAAACATGCAATCTAAATTCTATAGACTATAGACTTAACCAATCAGTGAGCAGTGTAGCAGAGTGGTTGCTCCATCATTAATTAATTTTCTTCGTTTTGCGTTCTTTCTTTTTAAGCTCCACCAAGTTTTCAGACTTCAGTGCATGCTGAAATCCTGTGATAAGCAAACATTGATTCTGACGAGCTTCGCCACAGGATTCTTCCCTGAAGATGTGACTCTGGTTTTCTGTTTTTGTCTTGTCATGCCCATGTGCTCTTTGTTGTCCTGTTCCATGTGCTTCTGTTTGTTTTGGTTTTTTGCTCCTCCTGTCTCGGCCCCCTTGTCAGGCCCCTCACCTGTCCCTTGTTCATAGCTCCACCCCACTTTCTCCTTAGCCCTTGTTGTTGTATACTCTAATTGTGCCCTTTATTCTTGCTTGGTGTTTTGTCACGATGTCCATTGATTTAGTCTCTGTTAGTTGTTTCTGTCTCCCTGTAGTGTTTTGTCTCTTAGTTTTCCTAGTGTTTTTGGTTTTGTTTCATCTTGTTTGTTTTACATTAAAGACTTGCACTTGCATCCTGCCTCCTCGTCCTGTCCCCGCGTTACAACAGCATTGCACTGCCTGAACATCTATTAAAATCCTCAGGAGTCAGACCCAATGAAGAGGGAACCTACCAGCTGAGTAAGAGTGTGGAGATCTTGGAGAATGATACAGCAGATTTCGACTGTGGAATAGTGCACAGCAGTATTTGGTTAGTGCACTGATTTGGTTGTTGGGTTCATGTTTTCGAGTAGCCACTCCCATCTCAGTCATTTATACAGAAATTTTTTATCCTGTGCAAATCAGTAATACATTTTACAGACGTTCTGTAGTAAAATTACTGTATGCCGTCTTCCCATATAGCTATAGAAGCTGTGTGTCAGAATTTTTCAGTGAATGTCACATAATTTTCTACAGCTAAATCAAGAAGAAACTAAATTACTGATTCTTAATACTAAAACTCAATGCTAAAACTATCAATAACTACAGACTCAGTTATTTAGCTACAAATACCAAACCTAAAGTGGGAAACCTGAGTGTGATTTTAGAGCTCTGTTTTATCCTGGATGTAAACACAGTCACCAAGGTACCGAAGTTACCAAGGATCACTGTGGCTTTTTCTATCACAGAGCGAGCCAGAGAAACATCTTCATGCATTTGTTACAGCAAAGGAGATCACTGTAATGGTCCCCTTACTAATTTACATCAAATTCATCCTCAGCAAACCCAGCAAACACTTACTCCTCTGGTCAACACCAGAAACCAGGATAACCACAACACAATATAAAAGAATCAGATTTTACACTGATATATAAATATAATAAAACCAGCCTGTAATCAGACAGACATACTAGATTAACTAGGTATCGCTGAGGAATATCTGAGTACCAAAGAGAAACAGATCTGAAATTCAGTCACTGCTACCAATGAAAACCAATGAGTGCAGTTAGGAATGTATCACTGTGACAAAACATGGACATTAATAACTACTGTTATGAGTCCAAAGTGGTAGTCAGAGTATGAGAAGAGCTCGGTGTTGTGTGAGGCTGGGAAAGAGTTATCTGATTAGTTCAGTTTAGTCTGATTAGTAAATGTCTGTGATTGATAAGGAGGATCTTTGAGGGTCGGTGCCACTATACCACTGGAAAGCATGAATCTCTATGGCATCCTGTCAATGAAGATGAAGCATCAGCATCAGACCACACAGGATGGGCAGCTGTTGTCTCCAGGTTGAACAGGATGGCTCTGCCTCTGACTACACAAGATGGGCAGTTGTTCCACCTCAGAAAAGACTCTGATGTCTGTGTTGCCATGCTGTTTTAACCTCTTGTTGCTAAATGAAGGCTTGTACAGTGTATTTGTGGAGGTGTTTGGAGCTAGACAACTGGCTAATGCTTACTATAGCTTGATTACCTCACGCTGGTTAGTGAGATGAAGGTCTGCTGAGTGTCCTAATGTGTGAATCATGTCCCTATTGAATCCTTTGTTTAAAATATTATCAAGGGCAAAAACAAAGAGCTAATATAATGGCAGTGAATTTGATTTTGGGTGCTAAATTACTGGCTGCTGCTTCATTATAGCTTGTTGAAATTATTATGGTTCGTGAGGGGAGGGTCTAATAAATCACATTGCTGTATGTAATGCAGTATAATGCATTGTTGGAGTATGAAGGCTAAAAGAAGAGAGCTAATATATGGATTTTTGGTGTTTTTCGAAACTGTTTACTTGCTGATGCTGATGTCACAGTTTGGTGAGGGAGGCTAGTGAGGGCCGGTTCTGTGTTTAAATATGTGCATCATGTCTGTAGCTTAATCGGTTTAGCAGTTGTAAATGCAAGAAGGCAGCTATGGACATTGCCCAGCAAGCTTCAGGGTTAAGGTGTAAAGCTAATGTGGACTCTGTTAACATTCTGGTATTAATTGCATTCATTGTCTAGCTTAAGAGATCTCCACATACACACTGTAATTAGAAGACATAAGTCAGTCCTCAGTTGACATCACTCATAAATAATCAAACCTGTAGAATTCATCCTGCATCCTAGCCGTAATCCTGTACTCATATGTACAACGTTTGTTAATTTGTTTAATGACGTCTTGAAAATAAAATTGTGACAACACCAGATCTTATCTTTGTATTCCTTTTTAATGAATAATGTGTGTTGTGGACAGACAGAAGAACATCCAGAGTGGTCTGTCCTGGACTAAATGAGAGGGGAGATGATGGGGGTGGCAGGGACCCTCTGTGTTGTGGTACTGTGTGGATTATGTGGTTCCAGTCATGGTTCTGGAGGTCAGTTTATTATTTACCTTAATTCAGTCCGACTGAGTTTCTCTGAACGTAAAAGTAAAAGATGCAGATATTACTAACAGTTACCACTCCTGAAACTAAAGTAAGCATTTAAACCCTCACAGAATTCAATATTTACTTTTATGCAGCATCATAATCATTATTAACATTACTGATTCACCAGAACAAAGCTAATATACCACTACGGGGTACATATATGAAGTGAAATGAGGTCAGACAGAAACACACTGGTGTATGGACATGACTGAACAAAATGTCAGATCAGAAAGCCTAGAGGATACAGAAAACATGGTGGCTGCTCTACTGAGGATGAAGTTGGAGTTTTCATTAGGAAGAGTCTTATTAATACTAGAATAACTCTGTACAGATTTAAAATATATTATATTATATTACATTATATAAATAATATCTATACAGATTAAAATTATACTATAGAAATAAGATCGACACAGATTTAAAATATATTATATAAATAATATCTGTACAGATTTTCATAATATAAATAATATCTATACAGATTAAATATATTTACAAATGAAATCTGTTCAGATTTAAAATATGTCACAATATATAAATAGTATCTATACAGATTTAAAATATATTATAACATAAATAATATCTATACGAGGGCTACCCTGTAGAAGTCGACGAGTGAAATCGTCAGTCGGAGACCCTTTAAGTCGATTGACAGCAGTTAACCTTTTTTTTTGTAAAACAGACTAAAGTTTACAAAAATGCACAAGAATTTTAAGAATAAAAAAAAATATTTTAATAAATGTTTAAAAAGAAACACGGGTGGAACGATGTCTCAGGGAAAGTCTGGAAGAGATTTTGAAAAAGATAATCCGAGCAAATTATAGGTAGTTCTGCTCGTCATTTAGTCAGACATCCAACACTGCTTCAAACGAGTGAGCTGACTTTCATTTTAGACATAATGTCTGTTTGCGGTGAAGGAAAAACAGAGCGAAGACGTTTGTTTTATTATAATTCCACTATTTTAGAAGCTAAATTACAGATATGTATTTATTCGTCTACAGCTAAGCTAAAATTATTCTTTTAAAAGATAAGTACAGTCACTTAATATGCCTGCTGATAAATAAGAAATAATTATTTCAGCGCAGGTAATATAATAATTAAACTTTAATTTAATTTAAATATTGACTAATTTGGTCAAACATAGTTTATTTCAGTTTGATCAGAAGAAGATTTAGCTCATCCCTGAGGTTTAAAGCTTACAATAAATACTGATAGTTTCAGTGAAACTGTTAATAGATATGCACACTTCAGAAATGTCTTTTACATGAGTGTAATGTGGTTTAGGCAAAAGCAAGACATACTGCTCATAAATCAGGGTGGTTGAATTATGTAGGCAGTTACAAAAAAAGTGCACTGTTAAGTATTATCTTTCTGAAATTGTATTGCTTTTCAGATATTCTCATGATATCCACTATGATATCATTATTTTAACGAGGCCTAAGTGACAATGAGACTGTGTGCTTAATTTGTAGTTTCTGAACACTTTTCCCCAGCAAATGTGAAATATGATTTGCACTGTCCTGAGATGGAACTGAATATCTGATCTTTCATTTCTCTTTTTTTTTTACAGATACACACTCTCTGTATTACCTCTACGCTATCCAGTCTAAAAGCTCTCCAGACAGAGGCTATGAGTTCAGTGTAGCTGGATAATGAGCAGATTGACTCCTACAACAGTATCAGCACTGATACAGACTGTACCAGGACTCCTAAACAGGACTGGCTGAGGAAGATGGAAGAGAGGGAATGGATAGAAGGCACTGATAAGCTGACGTATGATGGACAAGAGCTGAACCAAGTCCTTAAATCCCATATGAAGGCCTTCAAACACAGAGTCAGGTGAGAACATTCTCTGATCTTCACACAAATAAAGATGTTACATGCACTGCCCTATTCAGATTAAGATACATAACTCATCATTCAATAGGTTCTGTTCAGGATGCAGTAAAATTGTGTTGGATATATTTGAACCGGTGAGCAGTGGGAAATGTTAACAGGAATATAGTGAGCTATCACTATTATAAAGAATATTAATCATGTTTATTTCACTACCAGTAGGTTATTTTGATATGTGACATTTTGATATATGATATTTGACATGTGATATTACATGTGGTAAACTTTAGAACTGTAAATAGGCATTAAAGTAAAATTTGATATTTGAATTTGTTTTTTTTGGTATTTGGGGCAATATCTGCAAAACACTAACAGTTTTATTCTATTACATCTATACATCTCTAGTGTTACTGAAGTTTGATGTTTCCCACCACATTACCATTACTTTGTGGTACAGCTGTGCATTGTGTATCTTGTGTTCAGTAGCCCTTAGACGGCTACAACCCTACAAAGTGTAGCTCCAAATCCTAATTCAGCAGACCTGATCCAGTAATGAAGGCCATCTGAATATTAGAGTTGTGGTGTGTTGTGACTGAAGTCTCCAGGGTGGTAGATCTCCAGACTCCACTCCTGGAGTAAACAGATTAAAATGTCTGACCTAAAAGTAAGAAACAGGCTCCCCATTGCCCCCTGCTGGAGTAGAAAGATCAGAACTCTCAATGCTCTTAAATATGGAAAGGGATAATATTAGACAGAAGCTAATGTATGTCCTGGACATTCTATTAAAATGCTTTTTTTCTGTTTTTTTAAGATTAAAAATGTAAAAACAAACTCTTCCCCATGTGATATCTGTTTGGTGAGATTATGTTTATGTCCACAGCTGGAAAATGTATCCATTGTCAGAATGGCCCAAGAGGGAGGTTCATTGTAGGAGTGACACGAGAAGTGATAGTGGCTCTGCTGGTTCTGCTGTTTGGGGTCATTTACTTAACTGGTGAGTAACTGGGGAGTAACTGGTGAGTGTAGAAATGATGTGTCTAATCCTGATCCTGGAGATCTACCACCCTATACTTCAGCTCTATGTAATAGGCCAGTTCTATCACACTCGATCCAGGGAAAGGAGCCCTTCAGGACTATCTGAGTATTAGAGCCTTGGTGTGTTGGATCTGAACCCTCCAGTATGGTAGATCTCTAGGACCAAAACTGAGCATCTACAGTATACACTATGTCTATATTCCATACACTCTGTCAGACGATTCTGTCTGAAACAGAAACATTAGAGCTTCACTAGATTACTGTGTCCGGCTGATTTAGTGGCAGCATTACAGTGGAGCATATTATAACTCGGAAGCTCCATCTAAACATGTGGTTTTCTAAATGTATATTTGGTTCTTTCAGGTAAAAAAAAAAGACAACGATCCTCAAACCATAAATGACAGTAAATAGATTATTACTGTGGATTTAAGCTGTTAATATGTTATGAGGAAATAAGTATTTGATCCCCCACTGACTTTAAAAGTTTTAATACAAAAATAATAATAAATAATAAATAAAACATCTCAATTTTATGGCATCTTTATTTTAATGGTGACACATAGAATATCAAAAGAAAAACTGAGAAAATTACATGAAATGAGAAATAAAAATTTATTTGAATGTCATTGAAGGAAATAAGTATTTGGCCCCCTAGTAAAACATCATTTAATACTTGGTAACAAATCCCTTGTTGGCAAGCACAGCAGTCAGACGTTTCTTGTAGTTTTTTTATAAGGTTTGCACACACTTCAGGAGTAATTTTGGCCCACTCCTCTTTGCAGATGATCTCCAAATCCTTAAGGTTTTTAGGCATGCATTTGGAAACACGAAGCTTCAGCCCTCTCCATAGATTTTCTATGGGATTAAGGTCAGGAGACTGGCTAGGCCATTCTATGACCTTGATATGCTTCTTATGGAGCCACTCCTTTGTTTCCTTGGCTGTATGTTTTGGGTCGCTGTCGTGCTGGAAAACCCATCCACGACCCATTTTCAGTGCCCTGGCGGAGGCAAGGAGGTTGTCACCCAGGATTTTGCGATACACGGCCCTGTTCATCTTCATGAGAGACATCTGAGCAGGGGGGAGAATTAGCTAAATAAATTGAGCACTGCAAGATACAGCCACAGAAGAGATTTGGAGCTCCAGCAAATTTATCTGGCTTGCTAACTGGAAATGAATCAGCTGGCGAAGGAGGGGAGAAGGAGCGGCTGGTTCAGGTGCAGCAGCAGCCAGAATGCTGAGTTGAGCTAAGCGTGCAGAGATATCACACAAATCTGCAGATACTGTATCTGCGATAACTGGGCATGCTCTTCAGTTTGTTGCTTAGTAAGGCTCACCACTAAGGTAAAAGGGACTTGAAAGTTTGGTGATGAACAAAGTCAGAGGCAAACAGAGGTCAGAACCTGGAGATAGCAGTCAGTGATACAAACAAGTTAGAAGGGTCAGGCAAAGACAGAGTAGAGGAAATGGAATGAGGATCAGAGCCAAGAGAATACAGTGAACAGAGCCAGAAAAGGAGAAAGCAAAAGCGGCAGTCAGGGACAAAATGGACCAAATCCAGGAAGTAGGTACACAGAGATAGACCGCTCAGGATATGGCAGTGTTACTGTGGGGCTTATATGCTGAGTAAATTTGTGACAGCTGCAGCTAAAACTCAGGTGCCCTAGAGCAAATTGAGTTGGACGACTGGGGGCATGTGTGTGTGCCATCATTGAGTGATGCCCCCTGGGAAGTTGAGTCCATGAGAGTGAAAGACCCGGAAGCGTGGCATCCAGATTCAATCTCAATTCCAAAGAAATGATTATTGCACCTAATATTACAAAAATGTTAGAAATTGCCTTCGAAATTCCAAACAAATGTATATTTTAAGGTACCTTGGGCAATCTTTGAATCCAAGATTATGATCGTAGTTTACAAAAACATGTATATTTTCTCCTTAACATTCCCTATTATTATTTTAGATCCAGGTTTGTGATTTCAATTTCTTAAAAACTTATTTTACACCCACAACATAAATTCACTTAATTCCAAACAGGCAATCTTAATTCCAAATTAATTCATCCACATATGTTTCCAAACTTTCATTAATATTAATACTTAAAATGTATCCTAAGATCTCCTGGACCTCTCAGGCCTGTAGCTCCTCAACATTTTTTTCAAACTCACTTGACAAATATGCACAATCTGTTGTCTTATCTGTCTGCAGACTTGTTGTTGGAGAATCATAGAGAAAAAAACATGTGGAAAAACTTGGATTAGATTTGAAACTAGAGAAATCCTACCAGAAAGAATTGGACCTCAGTAATCATATCCTGCTATATTCAGGAGCCCATCTTTGCAGTACTAATGAAATCACACTGTGAACTGGAGATACTGAAGTCATCAAGAACCATGTACACAGAGGACTATACTGCATGATCACGTGTTTTTTTTTCTCCAGACTGCCTTTGTATAATATTGGGAAGAAGACCTGTCAAAAAGAAGAGGAAAAAAAATTATGGTTGCCCCTAATTATTAGAAAAATATGTTTGAAATTGATCAATGCCATCCCAGTTCATAAAAATTATATTTGCCCCTAATAATTTAACACAACAATAATGATCTTAAATCCAAAACTGGAATATCAGTCCCATGAGGTTTTGGTGTCAAGATTCATCATAATGCCTAAAAATGATATTTAAACCCCTAATAATTTAATACAACATTAATAAGCTCAATTCCAAAACTGCAATACCAAATTTTGCTCTTAATTATTGCAAAACACATTTTTAAAAGTTTAGCTTAATTCCAAAATGCCAACCCAGTAAAAAAAAATGCCTCCTAATAATAAACAAAACATTAATGATCTTAATTCCAAAATTGTAATCCCAATGTTTTTTAAATGTACATTTGCCTCCAAACTTTTTCCTATTATTAATCCTTAAAGTTTATTCTAAGATCTCCTGAAGCTCTTAGGCCTGAACCTCCTCAACCTTATACCTAATGCTGGGAATAAGCAACACATTGTGCCGCTGGATTATGGATTTCCTCACCTGCTGACCACAGTGTGTTAGGATGGGTGAACACAGCCTTCGTCACACTCAGCACAGGATGCCCCCAGAGCATTGCTCTTTACCCATTGTTGTACACTACAGTGCTATATACACACATATACACTTACATACACTACATTCCTGATGACACAAGAATAATCAGCAACATCACCACCAAAGGTAACAAGCACCTCAGAGTTGTGTGCAGCTGAGTGCAATGCCCTGCAGAGGGTGGTAAAGACTGCACAGCACATCACCGCAACTACCCTACCACCCATACAGGACATCTATGACAAGAGATGTCTGAGGAAAGCAGTCAACATATCCTCAGACCCTACAAACCCCAGTCACCCCCTGTTCCAACCTCTACCCTCCAGGAAAGAAGAACTGGAACATCTGAGCCAGAACCTCCAGGTTCAGGAACAGATTTTACCCTAGAGCTATCAAATTGGTCACACCAGCAGCGACTACCAGAACACGACTACACCACTAAAGACTATTAATGATTTCAAGCCAGGATCCCCCAGCACACACTGGGCTCCACTACCTCACACAACTGTTTGCACTGCACTTTAACTTTAACTTGTATACTTTCTACTTATATCCAAACTTATTATTAATTTTAAAAATGTATCCTGTCTCCTGAACCTCTAAGGCCTGTAGCTCCTCAACATTTTTTTTAAATACTCATTTGACAATTATACACAATCTGTTGTGCAGAAAAACTTAGATTAGTTTTAAAACTAGATAAATCCTGGCTTTGTACATTATGAAAAAAACCCTGTAAATATTATTATTCCAGATTAGGATTCCAGGTTAGGAACAAAGATCTTTAATTAGGAATGTGCCAATAAAAATCCCCAAAAATAAAAATGTACCAAAAAAATAAATTCCTGGGCAATCTCAATTCCAAGGAAATGACGTTTGTCTTTAATTATTACAAAAAAATATGTTAAAAATTGAGCTTAATTCCAAAAATGCCATCCCTATTCATAAAAATGATATATGCCCCCTGATACATTAAAACCAGAATACATTAATTCCAAAAGTGTAGTCCCAGTGCCTAATTATTATATTAACCCCAACTTATTTAAAAACAATATTGCAATACCAATTCCAAATAAACGATAATTACCTCTAATTATTACAACAATACAATATAAATAAATTGAGCTTAATTCCAAAAAGCCATCCCAATTTCCAGAACAAATTATATTTTCCCTTAATAAATTAAAAAACATTAATGAGCTTGATTCCAAAACTCTAGTCCCAATGCCTAAAAATGATATTTAACCCTAATTATTTTTAAAAAATTAGCTAAATTCCAAAAAATGCTCTCCTAATTCCAAACGTCAAATTCAAAAACATGAAATGTGCCCCTAACAATAAAAAGAATTTAGGTTTTGATTTCAAGCATGCCACCTAATTTCAAAAGAAATTACATTTTTAGGTACGTTCGGCAATCTTTAAATCCAAGATTATAGTCCCATTTTTTAAAAATGTGTATTTGCTCCCTAACATTTACTATTATTAATCCTGAATCCAGGTTTGTGATTTAAATTTCTAGAAGATATATTTTAACCCCACAACATGAAAACTCACTTAATTCCAAACATGCAATCTTAATTTTAGCTACCTAAATCTTTTCCAAATGAATATTTAATCCAAGATTATGATCTGAGTTTTTTAATAAAATGTATATCTGACTCCAAACTTTCCTGTTATTTTCCTTAAAGGTTATCCCAAGATCTCCCGAAGCTCTAAGGCCTGTAGCTCCTCCACCTTTAACCCTAGAATCACCACACCAATACAGGACAGCCAGGGATGCACTTACCTCAAGCCCCTCATGTATTTTTGATGCTTTTGGTGTCAGGTGTTCAGAAACACTGATTTGGATGCTAATCTTCCTAGACAGAATGAGACCTCAGTAACAATGACCTGCAGGATTCAGGTGTGGAGACCAATTTTGCTGTACTGATGAGATCACATTGTAAACTGGAGATTCTCAAGTCATCAAGTACTATATATATATATATATATATATATATATATATATATATATATATATATATATATATATTTATTTATAAATACACTATATCACAGTGTTCTGCATATATCCATTTCACATCAAACCAACCTGGACGTCTTTGTTCACATCTCAACCACTAAATCATTGAGGAATGTTGATAAATCTCTAAATTTACAGGATTGTGTAGTTATGACCAGAGGTACATAGAGTAGCAGAAATCAATGTTCAAATAAAAGTACTGACACTTTGGTAAAGTGCAGTGGAGTAAATCCAGCATCTGATGTCTATATGGCTCCATTTTTCTATTATTACTTTGGTCTAAAAAAAAAATCAGAAATCTGACCACTCACAGAGCAGTAAAAGTAGATTACTATGATATAAAGTACTTGTATCTATCTATCTATCCATCTACAGTGGGGTGCAAAAGTTTGGGCAGCATTGTTAATTTTCCTGATTTACCTTTATAAAGCATTGATTGTTTGGATGAAAAATTGCATTAAATATATCATATAGGGGACAAACACAGTGATATTTGAGAAGTGAAATAAAGTTTATATGATTTACAGAAAGTGTGCAATAGTTGGTTAAACAAAAGTAGGCAGGTGTATACATTTGGGCACTGTTGTCATTTCATTGATTTCAAAACCTTTAGAATTAATTATTGGAACTCAAATTTGGTTTGGTAAGTTCAGTGACCCTTGACCTCCATACACAGGTGACTCCAATTATGAGAAAGGGTATTTAAGGGGGGGCAATTGTAAGTTTTTCTCCTCTTTGCATCTTCTCTGAAGAGTCGCAGCATGGGAGTCTTGGGAAGCCTTTTCTCCGCCCACATCACAAACAGAGCCGCTTGAGGTATGCTAAAGCACATTTGGACAAGCCAGCTTCATTTTGATGAAACTAAAATAGAGTTATTTGGGTATGACAAGGGCCGTTATGCATGGAGGAAAAAGAACACAGCACTCCAAGAAAAACACCTGCTACCTACAGGA
This sequence comes from Prochilodus magdalenae, assembly GCA_024036415.1. Lineage (NCBI taxonomy): Eukaryota > Metazoa > Chordata > Actinopteri > Characiformes > Prochilodontidae > Prochilodus > Prochilodus magdalenae. The sequence continues at coordinate 45,712 of JAMWET010006420.1, read as the reverse complement.
AAATTTGGTGGTGGTTCCATCATGCTGTGGGGCTGTGTGGCCAGTACAGGGACTGGGAATCTTGTTAAAGTTGAGGGACGCATGGATTCCAATCAATATCAGCAGATTCTGGAGACCAATGTCCAGGAATCAGTGACAAAGCTGAAGCTGCACCAGGGCTGGATCTTCCAACAAGACAACGACCCTAAACACTGCTCAAAATCTACTAATGCATTCATGCAGAGGAACAAGTACAACATTCTGGAATGGCCATCTCAGTCCCCAGATCTGAATATTATTGAAAATCTGTGGTGTCACTTAAAGAGAGCTGTCCATGCTCGGAAACCATCAAACCTGAATGAACTAGAGATGTTTTGTAAAGAAGAATGGTCTAAAATACCTTCAGCCACAATCAAGACTCTCATTAGAAGCTATAGGAAGTGTTTAGAGGCTGTTATTTCTGCAAAAGGAGGATCTAATAAATATTGAGTTAAGGTTTTTTTTTTGGTGCCCAAATTTATGGACCTGCCTAATTTTGTTTAGACAATTATTGCACACTTTCTGTAAATCATATAAACTTCATTTCACTTCTCAAATATCACTGTGTTTGTCCCCTATATGATATATTGAACTGAATCTTTTTATCCAAACCATCAATGCTTTATGAAGGTAAATCAGGAAAATTAAGGCTGCCCAATCTTTCGCACCCCACTGTAAATCTTCCCAGAAAGAATTGGACCTGAGTAACAATGACCTGCAGGATTCAGGAGTGGAGCCGTCTTTGTTGTACTGATAAGATCACACTGGGATCTCACTGTGATCTCACCAAGAACTATATACTCAACTGACTGTACTGCACAATCTTGTGTTCTTTTCCTGCAGACTGGCTTTGTATAATATTAGGAAAAAGACCTGTGGAAAATTAATTCCAGATGGTTAGGAGCAAAGATCTTTGATTAGGATTCCACTAAAAAATATCCTCCAATTCCAAAGTTCCTAGTCAAGCGCAATACCAATGAAATTATATTTGCCTCTCATTATTACAAAATTTTATTTGGCCCTAATAATTTAATACATAATCAATAAGCTTAATTCCAAAACTGCAATTCCATTTGCAAAAAAAATATGTTTGCCCCTAATTATTACAAAAAAATATATTTAAAAAAATTACATTTATTCCAAACATGCCATCCCTATTAAAAATTTGCCTCCTAATAATAAAAACCCTAATTAGCTTAATTCCAAAGACGCTGTCCCAATTACCAAAACAATCTTTTGCCCCTAATAATGAAAAAAAAAACAATATGCTTGATTCCAAAAGTGCCTAAAATTTACCCCAATGTCTAAAATTTACCCCAGTTATTTAAAAATGGTTTAATTCCAAAAATACAATTCTAATTCCAAATGTCAAATCCAAAAAAGTATATTTGCCCCAAATAAAAAAAGAACTAAGAATTTATTCTAAACATGCAATCTAACATATATTTTTGCTTTTTAAAATACTATATTATTAATCCTGAATTATTAATCCCATATTTTCCCCCCACAACATAAAAACTGAATCACTTTGTTCACACCCACCCCACTCTCACTTTTACATCTTACTCACTGAATTATACAGACATTTTAAAAATTGATGGGATTCCAATTCAATTCCTACATAGTGCACTTTGTAGAAAGTGAGGAGTCATTTAAGATGAGCAGGTCATAAAATATCAGTAAGCATTTTATTGTCCTTAGATGATTAAACATGCAGTGTCACTTGCACAGTGCACAGCTTACCAGGCTTACAGACTACAATTTACTAGAGTACTAATTTACTAGTAAAACAAATATAGCAAATCCAGGAGTGATGTCACCTTTGATAGTGAAGCTCAGCCACACCTTACCTTGAAGCATTTAGGAATATGTGCACTCTCCAGTAAGTAACATGAAATTTCAACATTCTTAGAAAGTATGTAATGTAGGTTAAACATAAAAAGCATTTATTATTTGCTAACTGGTCTAGTATATATACACAGTATAAAACACAAATAAATAAACATATATATAAATATACAAAATCTACCAGTAGTGGCTAAAATCCCAGTCTACAGGATATTCTCCTGTGGAACTGGTTCAACTCTGGTCCATCCTTCCAGAAAGAATTAAACCTCAGTAACAATGATCTGCAGGATTCAGGAGTGGAGCCCTTCTTTGCTGTACTGATGAGAGAACCACAAACTAAGCTGACTACACTGCACAATCTCTTGTGTTCTTTTTCTGCAAACTGGCTTGATATAATATTAGGAAATGGGAAATTCAACATTTCTTAAAGACATTAGGAACTGAGGAACCAGCTCCCCGAAAAAGCTCTGCTATCTTCTTATAGTTTCTCCTGCTTTGTGGGCATCAGTTGCTGTAATGGTCAAAGTCCTGGACAGCTGATTAGAGGAGCTCATGGCTGTTGATTAGTGGGGTGAGGTTAGAGGAGTCATAGTGTTTATAAAGCTGTGTAAATATGGAAAATGATATTTGCCCCTAATAATAATATAAACAATTATGGTTTTGATTCCAATCTGTTATGTTATCTGTCTGCAGACTAATGTTGTGGAATCTTAGGGAAAAATAAATGTGGAAAATTAAATTTGCATTAGTTTTAAAACTATATAAATCCCCCAGAAGGAATTTGACCTGAGTAACAATGACCTGCAGGATTCAGGAGTGGAGCCCTTCTTTGTTGTACTGATGAGATCACACTGTGAACTGGAGCTTCTCAAGTCACCAAGAACTATATACACAGCTGACTATACTGCATGATATCTTGTGTTCTTTTTCTGCAGACAGACTTGGTGTGATATTAGGATTTTTAAAAATGCCACGCCGATTAAAGAATTGCCTTCTAATAATAAACTTTTATGAGCTTAATTCCAAAATGCAATCCCACTTACCAAAACAAATTTTTTGCCCCTTTCTACCACTACTACTACAACCACCATCACCACCACTACTACTACCTACACCACCTTTACCACTACTACCACTACTACTACTAAAAAAAATACAATCCCAATTCCAAATGTCAAATCCAAAAAATGATATTTGGCCCTAATATATATATAAAAAAAGCATTGATTCCAAACATGCAATCTAAATTCCAAAGAAATTTATATTTTTAGGTACCTGAATCCAATATTATGTATTTTATCAAATATATTTTATGAACTTCTTATGAACATTATTTAGACTGTAGACTTTCAGTAAATGTGTTGAGATTAAATTTAACCCATCAGCAAGCAGTGTAGCACTTCCCTAAAAATGTGACGCTAAGTGTGAGGAAGTTCAGCTGTCACATCCTGCCTTGTCTTGCCGATGTTTGTCTGTTTTCTCTGGTTTTCTGTTTCTGTCTTGTCATGTCCATGTGCTCTTTGTCGTCCTGTTCCATGTATTTCTGCTTGTTTTGGTTTTTTGCATCTCCTTTCTCTGCCCCCTTGTCAGACCCCTCACCTGTCCCTTGTTCGTAACTAAATTACTGATTCTTAATACTAAAACTCAATGCTAAAACTCTATCAATAACTACATACTCAGTTATTTAGCTACAAATACCAAACCTGAAGTGGGAAACCTGAGTGTGATTTTAGAGCTCTGTTTTATCCTGGATGTAAACACAGTCACCAAGGTACCAAAGTTACCAAAGATAACTGTGGCTTTTTCTATCACAGAGTGAGCCAGAGAAACATCTTCATGCATTTGTTACAGCAAAGGAGATCACTGTAATGGTCCCCTTACTAATTTACATCAAATTCATCCTCAGCGAACCCAGCAAACACTTACTCCTCTGGTCAACACCAGGTACCAGGATAACCACAACACAATATAAAAGGATCAGATTTTACACTGATATATAAATATAATAAGACCAGCCTGTAATCAGACAGACATACTAGATTAACTAGGTATCGCTGAGGAATATCTGAGTACCAAAGAGAAACAGATCTGAAATTCAGTCACTGCTACCAATGAAAACCAGTGAGTGCAGTTAGGAATGCATCACTGAGACAAAACATGGACATTAATAACTACTGTTATGAGTCCACAGTGGTAGTCAGCGTATGAGAAGAGCTCGGTGTTGTGTGAGGCTGGGAAAGAGTTATCTGATTAGTTCAGTTTAGTCTGATTAGTAAATGTCTGTGATTGATAAGGAGGATCTTTTGGAGGGTCAGTGCCACTATACCACTGGATAGCATAAATCTCTATGGCATCCTGTCAACGAGGGTGAAGCATCAGCATCAGACCACACAGGATGGGCAGCTGTTGTCTCTCCAGGTTGAACAGGATGGCTCTGCCTCTGACTACACAAGATGGGCAGTTGTTCCACCTCAGAAAAGACTCTGATGTCTGTGTTGCCATGCTGTTTTAACCTCTTGTTGCTAAATGAAGGCTTGTACAGTGTATTTGTGGAGGTGTTTGGAGCTAGATAACTGGCTAATGCTTACTATAGCTTGATTACCTCACGCTGGTTAGTGAGATGAAGGTCTGCTGAGTGTTTGTGTGTTTACTTGCTGATGCTGATGTCACAGTTTGGTGAGGGAGGCTAGTGAGGGACGGTTCTGTGTTTAAATATGTGCATCATGTCTGTAGCTTAATCGGTTTAGCAGTTGTAAATGCAAGAAGGCAGCTATGGACATTGCCCAGCAAGCTTCAGGGTTAAGGTATAAAGCTAATGTGGGCCCTGTTAACATTCTGGTATTAACTGCATTCATTTTCTAGCTTAAGAGATCTCCACATACACACTGTAATTAGAAGACATAAGTCAGTCCTCAGTTGACATCACTCACAAATAATCAAACCTGTATAATTCATCCTTAACCTAAATCTACCACTGGCACCAGCAGCCCTAATCCTGTACTCGTATGTACAACGCTTGTTAATTTTTTTTTTTTTGATGATGTCTTGAAAACGAAATTGTGACAACACCAGATCTTATCTTTGTATTCCTTTTTACTGAACAATGTGTGTTGTGTAGAGTAATGGCCAACTTATTGCGATCGTAAGGTACACTCAGAACTCAAGAGGGCACTAGAGAACACATCATCTACTGATTGTTACGTCTGTCTGCCTGTCCCTGTCCATGTGCTCCTGTCTCCACCCTCTAGGTCCCGTGTTTGTAGCCCCGCCCCTTCCCAGGTGTTCCTTGTTCATTTATACTCCCTGTGGTCACCTGTGTGTTTGCTTGGCGTTTTGTTTTCATGTTGGATGTTAGTTAGTTTGGTTTCATGTTGGATGTTTTGTTCTTTGGCTGTTCGTTTGGTAAACCTGTTTCTTGTCCCCTCTGTTGGCTTCTATCTTTGGTTTTGCTTTGTTATTTTGTAGTTCATTAAAGTACTTGCGCTTACATCCAGCCTCCTTGTCTACCCCACCTTTGTGACATTGATATTCCTACAGCTTCAGCAGCTGAATGTGGACAGTAGAGCAGCCTGATCTCCTTTACCTGTTTTAGGGGAATGAAAAGGCCATAATTTATCATTTATCTTGAAGTTAGAGCGTGAGGCTCTATCGCTCATCTGCTTTGAAAGTTTGAAAAGGCTTCACTCCCATTATAGCACCCCTTGCTGTAACAAGTAGAATGCAGCTTGTACTTGTGTTGCGCCATGAATTCCATTGTGTCTACTTAACATTCAACAACCTGTCTACTTAACACTCAGCTCCCTGTCTGCTTAACACAAAACTCCCTGTCTACTTAGCACTCAGCTCCCTGTCTACTTAACACTCAGCTCCCTGTCTGCTTAACTCTAAACTCCCTGTCTGCTTAACACAAAATTCCCTGTCTACTTAGCAATCAACTCCCTGTATACTTAACACTCAGCTCCCTGTCTACTTAGCACTCAGCTCCCTGTCTACTTAACACTCAGCTCCCTCTCTGCTTAACTCTAAACTCCCTGTCTACTTAGCACTCAGCTCCCTGTCTACTTAACACTCAGCTCCCTCTCTGCTTAACTCTAAACTCCCTGTCTGCTTAACACAAAACTCCCTTGTCTACTTAGCACTCAGCTCCCTGTCTACTTAACACTCAGCTCCCTGTCTGCTTAACACAAAACTCCCTGTCTACTTAACACTCAGCTCCCTGTCTGCTTAACTCTAAACTCCCTGTCTGCTTAACACAAAACTCCCTTGTCTACTTAGCAATCAACTCCCTGTCTACTTAACACTCGGCTCCCTGTCTACTTGGCACTCAGCTCCCTGTCTACTTAAAACTCAGCTCCCTGTCTACTTAACTCTAAACTCCCTGTCTGCTTCACACAAAACTCCCTGTCTACTTAGCACTCAGCTCCCTGTCTACTTAACACTCTGAGAATGAGAATGAGTGCTGAGAATGGTCCACCTAAATGCCTGGTCTCCTTTTGGTCTTGGTAGGGGGTTGCTGATAAACTGTGGAGCTGCAGTCAGTAATCAGCATTGTGCAGTGAGCATGTTACATGAAGTTGTATGTGCAGTACTGTACAAAGAGCAGAGAGCAGCGGTTATACAGTGACAGAGTGCAGCAGTCATAAAGTACACAGTGCAATATCACCATCAACAGTAGAATGACTGCAGCAGTGTGTTTGTGTGTGTGTGCAGTCGAGCTGGGTTGAGTAAACAATGAGTGTGTGTGTGTGTTCACACAGGTGTTAGCCAGAGTTCAACCAGTCGGGGATCTGTGTGTGCAAGAGTCATTCACAAGCCTGATGACCTGTAGATGGAGACTGTTGGTCAGTCTTATTGTCCTGGACTCAACACTCTTATGGTGTCTACCTGAAGTGTGAAGAGGTTGTGTTAGGGGTGTGTCCTGTCCCTGATGTTGAGTGGCCAGTCCTGATGATCTTTATCTTGTAGTGAGGGTAAGGTCAGCTCCTGAAATGGACTCTGCAGTCTTGATCACACATTGGAGAACCCTCTTGTCCTGAGTAGTGCAGTTTACATAAAAGACTGTGAAGGCACGGCATGCCTAGATTCCTCAGCCTCCTTAGGGAGCACAGTCGCTGTTGGGACTTGATTTGCTGTGTGCTGTGAGATCAGGTGAGAACCCAACTGATGTGAACAGAAATGAATTTGAAGGTCTTCACCCTCTCCACCTCTGTCCCATCTATGTGTGGTGGTGTGTGCAGCTGCCCGCTCGTTTTTGGATCAGATCAGTTTTTGGTCTGGTTTAGGGAAAGATTGATGTCAGTTCATCAGGCTACCAGATCTGCCACCTCCCTCCTGTATGAGGTATATGCTATGATGGAATTGTATTGAACTTAACTAAACAGTATTGTTGATCGATAAAAACCCTCATTAATCAGCTTTTTTGTTTTTGTTATCCTTTGTTATGTATTACAAGCTAACAATTACGATATTTAAAATTAAAATAATTCTACAAACTATATTAGAGTCATTTTATGACCCCTCTCTGTCCCTCCTATTCAGGAAGTACCTGTGCCAGATATATTAAGGCTTCTAGTGCCGACAGGTTGCTGGTAGAGCAGAGCAGCAGTGGTGGAGGTGGTCTTGTTTGTCAGTGTTTTTCAGGGTATTCAGATCCTCATGCTGCTCAGTTTACAGCTCTCTGTGCTCTATCAAAGCCACTCTCACTCCTATAGTAAGGAGCTGATAGTCAGCTGATTAGATCAGGTGTGCTGGGAACAGGTTAATCTGCCGGACAGTCTGTAGGGTTACTGTAGGAACAGAGCTGCTCTGATGGACAGACAGAAGATCATCCAGAGTGGTCTGTCCTGGACTAAATGAGAGGGGAGATGATGGGAGTGACATGGATCCTCTGTGTTGTGCTGTGTGGATTATGTGGTTCAGCTTGTGCTTCTGGAGGTGAGTTTATTATTTATCTTAATTCTGTCTCTGAAAGTGAAAGTAGAACATGCAGATATTACTAACGGTAACCGCTCCTGAAACTAAAGTAAGCATTTAAACCCTCACAGAATTCAATATTTACTTTCATGCAGCTTCATTATCATCATTATTCACATTACTGATTCACCAGAACAAAGCAAGTATAACACTACAGGTTACATAGGTCAGACGTAAACACACTAGTGTATGGAAATGACTAACAGAAAGTCAGATCAGAAAGCCTAGAGACTACACAAAATATGGTGGCTGCTCTGTGTCATGCGTGCTGGTTCTCCTCTCACCTCTGATCTCCTGGAATCCATTTCCCATAACCCACCACCTGATGTCACATGTCCATCCTTGGCCAATCACACCTCGTTGCCTCGCTCTCCGTCTCCAGAATATTGAGTAGTCACCTGCCATAATTAGTCTGTTTGTTTAAATCCTTCTCTCTCCCACTGGCTCATTGTGAAATATTGCCACCCTGCAGCGTACCGAGCGTTCTCTCTGTGTTTGATCTTTTGTTACTCTGACTTTAACTCTATTTTGATTTTCTGGTTTACTTTTCTTGTTTATCCTCTTTGGTACCTCTGCCTGGTCTGATTGTCTGCTTGGTTTGACCTCTGCTTATTTATTAATTCTGACTCAGTTTAGCCCTTGATTGTATTTCCTGGTTCTTGGTGTTGCTCTGTTTCAGTACAGACCTGTTTAATAAACTGTGCCTTGCTTTTAGTTCAGCGCGTGTCACACTCTGTTTGTCCATTGTCAAACTCTGCTGAGGCTGAAGTTGGAGTTTTCATTAGGAAGAGTCTTATTAATACTAGAACAACTCTGTACAGATTTAAAATGTTATGTTATATAAATAATATCTATACAGATTAAAATTTATTTTATGAATAATATCTGTACAGATTTTGATAATATATTATATAAATATATATAGTTTACCTAGTTCAGGTTGTAGTTTACTTTGTTCTAGTTCTAGTAGTAGTTTAACTAGTTCTAGGTCTAGGTTGTAAGTCGCTCTGGATAAGAGCGTCTGCTAAATGCCTTAAATGTAAATGTAGGTCTAGTGGTAGTTTACCTAGTTCTATTAGTAGTTTACCTTGTTGTAGTTCTAGCAGTAGTTTATCTAGTTCTAGTGCTGATTTACATAGTTCTAGCAGTAGTAGTGTGTATGTAGTAATTTTAATTTAATTTAATGTCTAATAGTATTTTACTTAGTTCTAGTAGCAGTGTATCAGGTACTTGTTGTAATAGTAGTTTACCAAGTTCTAGTAGTAGTTTACCTAGCTGTAGTGTATGTAATTCTTGTTCTAGTAGGCTAATTATATATTGCTCTTAATTCCTACTTGCTGTAGTCCTGCCTCATACATACACCACAGGATGAAGTGTGGTATTAGAGACACCTATCATTTGCCATTGTGGGGCTTTCTGCTTACACAGAAAGATGTTATTTTGTACTTAAATGATCAACTAATATTTATTTCCTTGCAATTATTTGCTATCCAGGCATCTTTGTACAATCTAGTTGAAAAATCAAGTACTTATGTAGCCTATTTTAGTGTACTTATTTTAGAGTTTAGAACAAACTGAAAAAGACATTTTCCAATAAAGGAAATACTAGTTACCCAGAACAACCTTAAAATGAGAATTTTAAGATATGTCAAGTAGGTATAAAGTAATTTTATTTGTAATGATATACTTTTTGCCATGCAGGAATCTAAGCCCACAATGTAATGGAGAGAAATTGCTTAAACATGGTTTATTTCAGTTTGACTAGAAGAAGATGTAGCTCATCCCTGGGGTTTAAAGCTTACACTAAATACTGACATGCACACTTCCGAAATGTCTTTTACGTGAGTGTGATGTGGTTTAGGCAAAAGCAAGACATACTGCTCATAAATCAGGGTGGTTGAATTATGTAGGCGGTTACAAAAGAAGTGCACAGTTTTACATTACAAAATCTAAAGGTAATTATTATCTTTATCTGTTTGGGGAGATCAGAAATTGTAGAGTGCTTCTCTTCAGAAATTCCGCCAGATATCCACCATGATATTCACCATTTTAAAGAACAATAACCCCAGAGAACCGGGCCTAAGTGGATCGTGAGACTGTGTTGCTTAATTTTGTAGTTTTCTGGACAATTTCCTCAAGAGCAAATGTGAAATATGATTTTGCCACTGGTCTAGGAGATAAAACTGAATATATGATCTTTGAATTTCTCTGTGTTCTTTTCTCTCCACAGATACACACTCTCTGTATTACCTCTACACTATCCAGTCTAAAAGCTCTTCAGAAGGAGGCTATGAGTTCAGTGCAGAGACTCTGCTGGATGATGAAGAGATTGACTCCTACAGCAGTATCAGCACTAATACAGGCGGTATCAGGACTCCTAAACAGGAGTGGCTAAGAAAGATGAAAGAGAGGGAATGGATAGAAGGCACTGATAAGCTGAAGTATGATGGACAAGAGCTAAACCAAGTTCTTGAATCCCATATGAAGGCCTTCAGACACAGAGAGTCAGGTGAGAACACTCTCTGATCTTCACACAGATAAAGATGTTACATGTACAGCTCTATTCAGATTAAAATGCATAACTAATTTAATAGGTTCTGCTCAGGATGCAGTAAAGTTCTGCTGGATATATCAGTTTATTTCACATTTAGAGGAAGCAAAGATCACAGGTTAGAAGTTTTCCTAGTTCTAGCAGTAGTTCACCTAGTTCTAGCAGTAGTCCATCTAGTTCTAACAGTAGTTTACCTAGTTCTAGCAGTAGTTTACTTTATTCTAGTTCTAGCAGTAGTTTACCTTATTCTAGTTCTAGCAGTAGTTTACCTAGTTCTAACAGTAGTTTACCTAGTTCTAGCAGTAGTTTACCTAGTTCTAGCAGTAGTCCACCTAGTCCTAACAGTAGTTTACCTAGTTCTAGTTCTAGCAGTAGTTTACCTTATTCTAGTTCTAGCAGTAGTTTACCTAGTTCTAGCAGTTTATCCTATTCTAGTTCTAGCAGTAGTTCACCTAGTTCTAGCAGTAGTTTACCTTATTCTAGTTCTAGCAGTAGTTTACCTAGTTCTAGCAGTAGTTTATCTAGTTCTAGCAGTTTACCCTATTCTAGTCTAGCAGTAGTTTACCTAGTTCTAGCAGTAGTTTACCTAGTTCTAGTTCTAGTAATAATTTACCTTGTTCTAGTAGTTGTAGATGTATAGTGATTATTAAATAGTATTCTGCTTAGTTATAGTAGTGTATCTAGTTCCTGCTGTAGTTTACCAAAAAGTAGTTTACCTTGTTCTAGTTCTATTAATAGTTTACCTAGGTCTAGTTCTATTTTACCTATTTTTAATGGGAGTGTATCTAGTTCTTTATATATAAATTAAAATACATCATATTATTCAGAAATAGTCGAGTAAAAAAAACATTCTTAATTTAAACTACAGTGAAATGCTGGTCATGTTCACAGACTATACAGATAAAAATACGCACTGAATTATCTAGCATTTACATCTGAATTGTACCTTTGGCTGTACAGCGTTTCATGTCTATCATGTATCAAATATCTGTCGTATTTGTATCTTCTTCTCAAATTTGTCTCATTTATATCTGTTTCTGTTCTTGATTCCAGTTTTAGATGGTCATACTCTTCAGTGGATGGCTGGCTGTGAGGGTGAAATACATTCTGACGGCTCAGTTTCAGGTTTAAATGGCGTTAATGAGTACACCTATGATGGACAGACTTTAATCTCTTGAAGAAACGGTCAGCCTCAGTGAGACGAGTCAAGAAGACTGTGGAGGAGTGGAATGGTGGACATGGTCCAAACGCTGGTCTGAACTATAGGGAGTGTGTTTACTGGCCGGAGGTTTATTTACAATACACTACTGCTGAAGCCAAACAGTTTCAAAATGAAGTATTTAAATTACCTGCCATCATTTGTGTACTATAATAATTGTAGGTCATTAAGATGCATATGTACTACACACACACACACACTTTTTATTTACTGTCTAAACCACCAGTGAACCTACATGTGTCTGAGTGGTATATGGAATGTTGATGATGGAAAGATCTAGAAAACCTGGAAATAATGAGTTATATAAATAGTAAATAAATAATAATACCACTCTGAACAATTTTAACCTCCCACCATGAATGGAGATTTTAGAGGCTTTGAAGTCCTCAGATGTTCTTGTTCCTATCAGCACCACTGTGAACAGTTCTGGGTGTGTAAGTTTCTCAACAATGACCCATTTTACATCAAATCATGCTGAACGTCTTGAAATAGTACAGTAAGCGTACTGATACTTGGGTAAAATATTACTACACAAGTAAAAGTATCTTTATATAACACAACTACAAAAGTATTAGCTCAAAGAGACTACTTACTGAATATTGAGTAAAGTATAGAACTGCAGTGGAGCTTCTTAGCAAATCCAGTATCTGATGTCTGTTTTTCGATTCTATTATTATTTTTGTCTAAAATAAGTCAGAAATCTGACCAATCACAGAATGAGATTAAACCCAAACACAAAAAAGGAAATAAAATTAAATGGGAATTGCTGAAACATGAGAAAAAGTAGATATAATATAAAGTACTTTATATTATAGCATTAGGAAATACTCAGCGGAGAGCAAACTCCGCAATATTTACTGAAGTACATGTACTGGAGTATTTGGAGTTACTACTCAAAATAATCTAGCAAGGAAAACCGCATGTTTAGATGTTACTTGTATGGATTTTTGACAGTAGTAAAATGCACCGAGACTAAAGCATTATATCACATGTGGTAAACGTGTTTTTATGTGCTTTAAAACTGTGAATAGGCAATAAAGTTAAATAAGGTATTTGAATTTGTTTTGGGGTATTTGGGGTAATATTTGCAAAACACTAACAGTTTTATTCTATTACATCTGTACATCTCTAGTACTAGTGAAGTTTGATGTTTCCCACCACATTACCACCACTTTTCTGTGGCTTCCTGTGTGCTACAGCTGTGCATTGCATGTTGGCTCGTGTCCAGTAGCCCTTAGATGGCTGCAAACATCTTTCTACACTTTCTTCTTTAAAGTAAAGCAGGAGGGCTCAATCCTGGAGATTCCTGGTCCGGAGATCTACCACCCTACAGAGTTTAGCTCCAAACCCTAATTCAGCATTCCTGATCCAGTAATGAAGGCCCTCTGAATATTAGAGCCGTGGTGTGTTGGGTCTGAAGTCTCCAGGGTGGTAGATCTCCAGGACCAGAACTGGGCATCACTGGACCAAACAGAGTAAAATGTCTGACCTAAATGTAAGAAACAGGCTCCACACTGCCCCCTGCTGGAGTAGAAATATTAGAACTCTCAATGCTCTTAAATTTGAGAAGGCATAATATTAGACAGAAGCTAATTTATGTCCTGGAAATTCTATTATATTGCTTTTTTCAGTTTCATCAAGACTAAAAATGCAAAAACAAACTTTTCCTCCCAAGAGGGAGGTTCATTGTAGGAGTGGCTGGAGGAGTGATGGTGGCTCTGCTGGCTCTGCTGTTTGGGGTCATTTATGTAACTGGTGAGTAACTGGTGAGTGTAGAAATGATGTGTCTAATCCTGATCCTGGAACAGGACCATGCTGATCTCTAGGACCAGGACTGAGCACCTACAGTATACACTATGTCAGTAGCAATTCAACCTGAAACAAAAACATTAGAGCTTTACTAGCCTTTTAGTGCTGATGTGTCCATCTGATAAACACAATTCTCTGCCCAGTTTTAATCAGACTTGTCCAGAGTGTTTTTCCAGGTCGGGAGCTCCATCTAAACATGCTGTTATCCAAATGTATATTTGTTTCTTTCAGGTAAAAAAGACAATGATCCTCAAACAATAAATGACAGTAAGTAGACTATCACTGTGGACTTAAGCTGTTATTATGTCATATAAACTGTTAATAATAATAATAAATATATATATACAGTATATATATATACATAAAAGGCTTTTTTAACCTGTAGTTCAAGAAGGAACGATGAAAAGCAGCTCTGTGAACAGTCAGAGTCACTGTTTAGATGGTGAGTATCATTATTTTATTCTTTCTCCTGACTTCAGCAGGTAATGCACATTCCTACCTAAGCTAGTAATAACCTTCTTTAATACCATGTTTGGTGACAATACACCTACACACAGTGAACACAGGCTTTAAAATAGTCTTTATTAATATTATATTCATCAATATACTCTATCAGTAGTTGATGATATCAGCTCACACCAAATTCACACCTAAATTCTCAATACATATGTGCACCCCATTACACACACACCCCACTACACCCCATTACACACACACCCAATGCACACACTCACTCATACACACAGTATGAGTGCATATCCAATACAGGATTCCAATGCCCATCTCCCTGTCCTCGGTGCTACAGCTGATCCTCATACAAGGTCCAACACCGGATCCCCCGGCATACTGGATCCCCACTGTTCTTCTCCCTGTCCCTGGTGCTAGAGCTGATCCTCATACTGGATCCTATACTGGATCCCCAGTGTCACAGACACAGCAGCTCATCTCTATAGCAGTGTCGTATACATGTGCTTGTGTTTAAAAGTTAATGTGTGTAGTTGATGTTATTGTGTGTAGTTGATGTGAGTAGACGTCAATACACTTACAGTAAACTCCCTGTAAAACTTTCTCTCCAGCTCAGGAGATTCCTGTCATGGATCAGTACACAGAACAGGGTGAGTGGTTCTGATCTCAGCTCTGAGCACCTCTACACTAACACTGAGGAGTCTGTGCTGAACTGCTGTGTTCAATCAGGATGATGATCTGCACTGTATCTTTATTACAGCTTTGTTACAGCTTTATAACCGAGCTGTACTTCAGATTACATTCCAGGGAGTGGGAGTATATACCACCTCATAGGAGGCAGTGCAGTCGGTGTAACAGATTAGCTCCACATTTTAATCCATATTTTACTGAATTCTTTTCTAGGATTGGGATGCTGTTTCGGTGATCCTGGTAATAACACATTCCATTTACTATGTTTATAATTACCAAATGTCCCTCCACTGTAACTGAGCTGTGTTATAACCTTCTTTTTCAGGAAGGTTACCCCGAGGTGTATCATACAAGAGTAGCACTGAACTCCATTAACTCTGAAGTGTCTTCTGTCTGTGGCAGAGCCAGAGTGGGACCAGTTCTCAGACCAGGAATTATGAATTACACATACACACTCAGACACACACACATACAAACACACTTCACACATAACACAAACATTCAAGAGGCTCATTGGTACAGAGCTACAGCACCATCTGCTGGACAAATGATGTTTTGAGTTGGGTTTTGAATCGACTAGAACTGTTTTGCCAATTGTGCTTACACACTGAGAAATTCAACCTCTGTGTTTAACCCATCCATGCCATGAAACACCCACACACTAGGGGGCAGTGAGCACACGTACCTAGAGCAGTGGGCAGCCCTACCCATGGTGCCTGGGGAACAGTTGAGGGTTAGGTACCTTGCTCAGGGCACTTCAGTCATTACTTTCGGTTCAGGGGACCGAACCGGCAACCTATCGGTCATAAGGCTGGTTCCTGGTCTTCATATGAGTAGTGTTGTTCATGATCCTCTTTGTGAGCCAAAAGAAAGGTGTCCATTTCTTGATATTCCTTAGATGGCTTATGAAATCGCTTCAAAACCGGCCAAAAGGACGATTGTTCAGTTCTCTGTTCTGTAACTTCACTCAGAAAGTATTTTGTGAAGTCCCTGTGCACCTTTTCTTGTGAAGCTTAGTAGAACAGCTCCACTAAATCACCCATACATGCTTGTGTAGCAGAGAAAGAAATTTATTGTTCTGGGTATGTTCACTTTATTAGAATGCACCAAAATTTGGGTAAAATGGTTTAATAGAAAATACAATTAACTTTTTTTTTTTGGCCAAACAGCAACACTTGCTGGTTAAAAGGAATAATATTGATTTTTTTTCTTTAAAGTTCTGTGATATTCCACACATTATTGTATTTATTTTGCTCTCATTCCTGTTTCTACTTATGTAAGCTGAGCTGTTGTGTTATGGAGAAGGCCCAGACAGCAGAGGGTTACATTGCTACAACAGTGCCACCTAATGTTATAAACGTTTACACATAAAGGTTTTGTAACTGCCACTACATATACAACATGCATACTGGCATTTAATGTTCATAAAAACAAACCTCAGAAGCCTTCACCAATTATTCCCATGAACTGGGGTTGTTGTAGGCTCAGTGTCTGTGCTTTTCTGCTCTTATTGATAAGGGGATCTTCCTTTGCACTGATGTGAACGCTGTGGCTGGAAAACGCTGCCGACCAATAAAGATTTTTTGTCTGCTTTCTCTTAAAGGATCAGTCAAACATGGCTGCTAGTTTCCTATTGGCTGTACCTTCACTGGCTCTTTATTAATTTGCTTATACATGTGTTTAGGCAGATTAATGGTATTTAAGGGAAACACACTCATCATCAATACGGAATCTGCAACCAGAAGGAGGTGTGGGAGTGCGGTGCTGTTGGGAAGGAGGATAAAGGTGACCAGGATCAATAACTGATGATAAGTTTAGACTGATATGATCAATATTTATTGAGCTACACATACAGAAGTCTGTCTCTCAGTATGGCGTCGGGCCGCCGTGTTTGCTAACCCAAACACGCCAGATGTCCGTGGTAGTATGGAGCTGTAGTATTTGGTTTTTCTAAATCGTTGTCCTGTGAATTAATCCCATCCATGCAGCTTGAAACATCCTCCACACAGTTCCTGCAGATGACTTGCGGGTGGGGTGGAGAGTGGGCGGACACCAGGCTCTTCTGGACGTGTGACAACAAAATCCGTTCATCTGGTGCTGACCACGGTGCCTCCACACACGGATTCGTTGGTCGTCTCCACCAAGACTAAAGCGGGACTCGTCACTGAAGATGACCCGCTGCCATTCTGAGTCACTCCATGACAGTCTGGTACGACACCATTGCAGTCTTTGGTGATGGTGACGTGGTGTTAAGGACAGTCGTAGTCCGTCTGCAGGTGTTCACTGTCCAGTTTGCTAGTTTACACTACCTTGTACTCTATGTTCAGCTCCACAGTTGTTTTACACAGTGCTCTTACAGTGTCATTCAACATCCCTGCATGTGGAGGTCCCAGGTTGGGAGACACCAGTAACTCTGGATTTGTCGTGCCTCCACTAGTCACAATGCAAAGGCTCAGCCTTTCTCACAGACATTAATGAATGCACCAAAGCAACTTGGCTAACTGGGAACATTTGCAGAACTTTGGCTAATGTTCACTACAAGTTCTAATAAAGTTTTTGAATCAAATGCTTTAATGCTTTAATGTTGAGAGTGTGTTTTAAAGATGTTTACTGATTATTGGTTAATGACCTGTCATGCTTCTGTGTTCTCCTCCTACCTCGGACGCTCCGAACTACATTACCCACAGATGTCATAGCCACATTCCTTAAGCCACCAGTCACAAACCACCTTTCTGTTTCTCATTGCTAACTCATCTCACCTGTTTGTCACTACCCACCCCTGTTTGTCCCCAGTCCTTCCCTGTGAGGTATTCCCAACTCTGGAATAGAAAGGAATATCAATGGAACAGCTGCACTGAATCACCCACACATGCTCACACATACCCAGATGCGCCACCTACTGGTATAAACGTTTATCATTATAGACGTTTGTGGTAATTTTCTTTTCAGAGGCCTCTTAGAGCACAGAGAGTCTCTACATCATGCCTCATTATCAGCAGCAACTGCAGCAGCAGGATCATCCTGGTTGGGAACATTGAATGATGTGAAAAACTGGCCCAACTCATGAGTCACTGTGTCTCAGTACACATGTTAACCCATGTGTTTTGCTGCCTGGGACCTGCAGTCTTATGGTGTGACACACAGCTGTGAGTCAGGAGGAGATAATTAAACACACCACATTACTGATGTCATCACCTACATGGTATTCCCCACATACCAACCTTCTACCAAACGCTTCCAGATTTTAGAGTCACCAGGGTCAGAAGAGGCGGCCCCTGCTATGCTCTCTGTTAAAGAGCTCCCTGGTTGTTGCTTAAGGCCATTTCTCCGGCTACACTGTGTCCAGGGGGTGGAGGACCCACAGTTTTTCTCTGTCCAGTGGTTTTGCTGTTAGCTGTAGGAAATATCAGAGCACCCTGCCGTAGGCAGAGCAGTTGACCAAGGAAAGTCATAAATCAGCACTGTAGCTGAGAGCACACTTAGCACTCTGTATGATGATTTTATATTTTAGATATTTTATATCTCGGCAGCAGATCAAGACCACATGGATCCATTAGGGTTGCATCTAGAGGTAGTAATGACAGTAGCTGGTTATTATATATTTTCTTTACAGTTACTTTATGTTGTTCTGTGAAGCACTTTGACCCTTTAAATTACACTATATTGCCAAAAGTATTCACTCCGCCATCCAAATCATTGATACATTGACTCCTACAGACGTTAGTGAGAGAATGGGTCGCTCTCAGGAGCTCAGTGAATTCCAGTGTGGGACCATGAAAGGATGCCGCTTGTGCAAAACGTCCAAGCTGCTCTTCTGCTGGGAACTATACAGCTGTAATCCAGTCCATTTCCAAGCTTTCCCAGCAATCATTTCAGCCAGTGTGAGCTCAGCCCTTTTTAAAGGAAACACCCACCAGACCGATGAGAAAAGCTGTAAATGTTTAATCTAAATGTGAATGTTTGATTAAGGTATCCTGGCCATCACTGAAGCCCACAAGTCTGTGGATCAATGGGCAGACAGTCCAGTCTCTGTAGAGGACAGGATTGTATGATGATCTATAAAGCAATGGTCAGCTCTGTGGATCAGACAGTCCATTCTCTGTAGTAGAGGTCAGGGTCATATGATCTATAAAGTGATGGTCAGGTCTGTGGACCAGACAGTCCAGTCTCTGTAGTGGAGGACATTGTCATATGATCAGCTCTGTGGATCAGACAGTCCAGTCCCTGTGGAGGAGGTCAGGGCCATATGGCGATCTATAAAGTGATGGTCAACTCTGTGGATCAGACAGTCCAGTCTCTGTAGAAGAGGTCAGGGCCGTATGGCGATCTATAAAGTGATGGTCAGGTCTGTGGATCAGACAGTCCAGTCTCTGTAGTGGAGGACATTGTCATATGGTCAGCTCTGTGGATCAGACAGTCCAGTCTCTGTAGGGGAGGACATTGTCATATGGTCAGCTCTGTGGATCAGACAGTCCAGTCTCTGTAGTGGAGAACATTGTCATATGGTCAGCTCTGTGGATCAGACAGTCCAGTCTCTGTAGAAGAGGTCAGGGCTGTATGGCGATCTATAAAGTGATGGTCAGGTCTGTGGATCAGACAGTCCAGTCTCTGTAGTGGAGGACATTGTCATATGATGATCTATAAAGTGATGGTCAAGTCTGTGGATCAGACAGTCCAGTCTCTGTAGTGGAGGACAGTGTCATATGATGATCTATAAAGTGATGGCCAGACCTGGTCAGTTGTTAAGTGCTCTGGCAGACATTCCACAACTTCTCTTCAGAAATACCTGTGGGGTGTAAGTGACGGGATCCACAGATTGGGAGGAGGTGCTACAGTGCAGGGAATGTCTCGTTCCATGTGGATAAAATCCCAGCCTACAGGGAATTCTCCTCGGGTCTGTGCCACAGAAGGCAATTCTATGCAATTCTTTGTGTTACGGGTATCTAAAATTTGATGTGGCCTACATGAACCTTGTCCAGTATATGCCAAATCCAGTCACAGCTGTTATTGGTGGTCCTGGAGGGATTACATGGTAGGTATGTTTCAGTCATAGCGGACTCGTTTTCTCATTCCAGTGGGCTTATTATATTAATATAGGTGCAGTTCAAAAACCACCCTGCCGGTACAAGATGGTTTGGACAGGCATGACTATCATTATAGCGCCCCCTTGCTATAACATGCAGAATCGTGCTTGTGTTGTTCTATGAATTGCTCTTTGTCACTTTTTTTCTGAATGCAACAATGTGAACTGTAAATCGAAGAATCTGTACTCACATCCTTTAGTGTACCTTTCCATACCGATAAGAGCAGGCTCTGGGAGGAAGGTTTACCTGTGGATAGTTGCTGTTGGAGATTTCTGCTTGCCCTGTAGCCCACCATGGCTATATCTGATGTCAGGATGGTTTATTAGTTAACAGTGTACAGTGTGTAGCTGGCATTCACCATATTTACCCATTATAGGTCAACCATGCAGGTGCGGTGATGTGACCTCAATCAAATACCATCTATAGACTGCAGAAAGTTAGGCAGCCTCATAGGTGTAGAGGGTACAGGTTAGGTAACGGTGGGCATAAATCTCCCCTCTGTTCTAAAAGCATTTCTCTCTACTGACCCCTGGGGGACCAATATGGGTACCTGGGTCATTTCATTAAACTGATTCAAAATCAGAGTTGGACTTGGACTCTATATATATAATTTTGAAATGAACGATTACTTCCCAAATTATTTACTCACTACCAAAACAATCATAACACCACCCAAAATACTCCAGCGTTGACAGATTTATTGATTTTGAGTGAACCCCAAATATGCTAGTCCTCACATAACTAGCAAACACAGCTCTGAACAGTTTGACACACATATAAACATCATACTTTAAATTAAAACAGGTAAAAAAGATAACGTCTTTCAGAAGTAACGGTTCTTAATGTTACACACTGATTATCAGACTTTAGCACCTGAACACAGTGGTGTAGTATCTGTACCATTCAGTACAACAGCACCATCAACAACCTGAATCAGCTGTAGTTGCAGCTCGTTCTTTAATTGTCTCTCACTTGTTGAGCATTCCCCAGATTTCAGACCTGCTGTCCTCTGGTAGAAAGCTGGAAACCCCACCCCTACTCAACATTCCTCCACCCGTAACCGAGCAACAAAGTTGTGCTATGCTTGTATCTTAAACATAGTTAAGTAACAGTGCATTTGTCACTTATCATAGAGATGAACAGCAAACAGTCCGAGTAGGCGTAGACCACACTATCTACCCCAAATCTTATTAAAAACTTATTAAAAGTGTTTCATATTTTTACTGGTTTCCTGTTTTAAGGCTTTAAATTCCATCAGCCCATATTTATAGACTTCTGAACACCCGTCCTGTAGGCGTTCAAGTAGTACACATGGGCAGGGTCTGGTTTCCCTCCTCGGATGGATCATTCGCAGTTCTATTAGGGCAACTGGAGTTTCTTCGCACCATCAATGGGGAGGTTTCTTCAACTTCGTCCATGCCACCATGTGGTGACCCAGAGCCTCCGCAACCTGAAAAGCACAACATTTATTGGCTTCTTTAAATATTTATATGTGTATGTATATATATATATATATATATATATATATATATATATATATATACATACACACACACACACACAGACACACACACACACACATTACAGTTCATTTTCACACAGGGCAGACCCCCAGGCATGTTGCTTCAACATCCATTCGCCCGTTAGTCTCTCTTTCCCTCCCATATACTCCCATTCATTTACACCCCCATTCAAACTGTTCCCTTTAACCTACAGCCACCAAACTGCATGTGCTCACTCGGGCAGATCCCCAAACCCTAATCCACAGACACACTGTCCTTCGCTCCTCTATTTGTCATTTATTCAGCATTTGCAGCACAGCTTAGTCACCCAGACCAGGATTCGAACCCCAGTCTCCCACATGTGGTGGTGGCTCACCACATAGTCATATTATTATGACCACCGGCTCCAATACAGAGTAACCACTCTGGGCAGCATGAACACTAGCTGGATGGTTCTGGTAGCCAGGTGTCTGGAGCCATGCTGACTGCAATGCATCCCATAGCCACTGGAGAGGGTGTCTACAGTGAACACAATGGCTGATACTTGGTCATGCTCCTCCCTCCAGTATGGGACGTTTCTAACCGTGTAACATACAGCATTGTCCTACTGGAAGATCCAATCCACCCCAAGGAAGACCATCAGCATGTATCACCCTTTTGACCATGACAGCAAACAAGGGATATGTGTGCGGACAGTGTATCACACACCCTATATCTGTCTACCAAGTTAGTCGATGACGCGTGATTACAATAATGGAAGAAATGAAGTGGTCATAACAATGTGGCTCGACTGTGTATATTCCTCATGTAGTCTGTATTTATCAGATGTTGTGAACTGTATGTTGTTTAGGTGGTGGTGGTTTGTAAGAATGGCACTCACCAACTAACATGGGTTGCAGAGAATCCGTACAGCCGGGTTTCATCTCTCCGACACCTTATTAAAGTAAAAGATAAAAGTTAATTATATACATTCAGCGATTTATTGCTGGATTTAGTTTATATATTTGTATGTTAATTAGGAAAAGAATATTTTGATGCACTATTGTGACAACCACCAAAGCAGGTTTTCCATCCATCAACACTTTGTTGGCAATGACTGGCCCTACAGATGGCCTGATCATGGAGGAGCACAGCTTTCAGAAGCTTTGTTTTAAAAATGGCTTCTGGAAGTGTCTAGGGTGTTTGTGTTTTGAGATATAAGGTGGACCCAGGTTTGGCTTTTTATGTGAATCATGTGAATTTACATTGGCTGGCACCTTTTAAGGTGGAACAGGACATTCACATAATTCACATAACAAGTCAATGTTGTTGGGCAGAGATTATAGCCCTCTTTAGATCCACCTTAAATGGGGCTACAATGTTACTGCTCCACCTAACGAGGACTGAAATCTCTGCTCCACCAGGACAACATTGGCCTTCTTGTCCCACTTTAAATGGCGCAGCAGTTAAATTCTGGCACCATTTAAGGGGGAATGAAGGACTCCAATAAGAAGCCAACGTTGTCGGAGTGGAGCAGTGGTTTCAGCCCTCATTAGGAGTAGCAGTTACAGTTATTTATAATCCAAATCTGAACCATAAGCAGAACACAGACATTTACCACCCTAAATCTGTTTCAGTGAGAGGAAATGATTTATACTTACTCATACTGACACTGTGTTTGGTGACCACAATGCTCCGAACCAGCACAACAAACAAGAGCAGAGCCACAATCACTCCTACAGTCACTCCTACAATCGCTCCACCACTTAGACCCCTCTGGCAATTACCGCAGTTTCCATCTGTGAACACATACCAGTTCAGCTCCTGAACAATGTCCTTCCCTTCACCAGCTTATTTCACCTGTACAGGACGATAACTTCACCCAGCCCTCTGCACCCACACAGCACCTCTTCTGCACAGCGGTATTAATTCATACCGGTTAGTACAACCAACCACACAGCTGCTCTTCAGCAGAGTGCTATTCATACCGGTTAGTACAACCAACCACACAGCTGCTCTTCAGCACAGTGTTATTCATACTGGTTAGTACAACCAACCACACAGCAGCTCTTCTGCATAGCGGTATTAATTCATACCGGTTAGTACAACCAACCGCACAGCAGCTCTACAGCACAGTGTTATTCATACTGGTTTGTACAACCAACCACACAGCAGCTCTTCTGTTAGTACAACCAACGCACACACTACACTCTTCTGCACACCCGTGGTTTGGTTAAATCACATTGGTATTAATACATACCGGTTAGTACAACCAACCACACAGCAGCTCTTCTGCATAGTGGTATTAATACATACTGGTTAGTACAACCAACCGCACAGCAGCTCTTCTGCATAGTGGTATTAATACATACTGGTTAGTACAACCAACCGCACAGCAGCTCTATAGCACAGTGTTATTCATACTGGTTTGTACAACCAACCACACAGCAGCTCTTCTGCACATTGGTATTAATACATACTGGTTAGTACAACCAACCACACAACAGCTCTTCTGCACAGTGGTATTAATTCATACCGGTTAGTACAACCAACCACACAGCAGCTCTTCTGCACAGTGCTATTCATACTGGTTAGTATGACCAACCAAACAGCTGCTCTTCAGCACAATGCTATTCATACTGGTTAGTACAACCAACCACACAGCAGCTCTTCTGCACAGTGCTATTCATACTGGTTAGTATGACCAACCAAACAGCTGCTCTTCAGCACAGTGTTATTCATACTAGTTAGTACAACCAACCACACAGCAGCTCTTCTGCACAGCGGTATTAATACATACTGGTTAGTACAACCAACCACACAGCTGCTCTTCTGCACAGCGGTATTAATACATACTGGTTAGTACAACCAACCACACAGCTGCTCTTCTGCACAGCGGTATTAATACATACTGGTTAG
The DNA here is from genome assembly GCA_024036415.1 of Prochilodus magdalenae. Classification (NCBI taxonomy): domain Eukaryota; kingdom Metazoa; phylum Chordata; class Actinopteri; order Characiformes; family Prochilodontidae; genus Prochilodus; species Prochilodus magdalenae. The sequence goes on along the minus strand of JAMWET010006420.1, from coordinate 21,655 downwards.
TACAACCAACCACACAGCTGCTCTTCTGCACAGCGGTATTAATACATACCGGTTAGTATGACCAACCACACAGCTGCTCTTCTGCACAGTGGTATTAATTCATACCGGTTAGTATGACCAACCACACAGCTGCTCTTCAGCACAGTGGTATTAATACATACCAGTTAGTACAACCAACCACACAGCAGCTCTTCAGCACAGCACAACGCAGCTGAGTAATAAGTTAGGAAGTTGACTGACATGAATAAAATAATCAACTGTAAACAGGTCATTACCCCATTTCTTATTTACTGATTCATTGAGGGAACTGTGACCCACATAACAGTTATACGTTGATTCTTTATCCTCCTGGATCTCCATACTCTTCCTCAGCTGGTAGGTTCCATCTTCATTGGGTCTGACTCCTGAAGATGTTAGCAGATGTTCAGGCAGTGAGGTAGTGAACTGTCTCAGACGCACCACCACGTCTTTGGGGTAGAAGCCCGTGGCCAGGCAGGTCAGGGTCAGTTTGTTTGAGGTTTCAGGTTTCTTCACAAACACATGAACATCTGGTGGAACTAAAGAGGAAACAAATACGAAAGCACAACTTGTGTTCAGAATTGAACTGAATTTCTGATAAAGGAAGATAAAGATGACCAGGATCAATAACTGATGATAAATTTAGACTGATATGATCAATATTTATTGAGCTACACATACAGAAGTCTGTCTCTCAGTATGGCGTCGGGCCGCCGTTTTTGCTAACCCAACACGCCAGACGTCTCGGTATGGAGCTGTAGAGGTTCCTAATGGTGTCCTGTGATAATCCATCCCATGCAGCTTAAACATCCTCACACAGTTCCTGCAGATGGTGCGGTAGGGGTGGAGGTGGAGGGACACCAGGCCTTCTGGACGTGTGACAACAAACCGTTCATCTTGGTGCTGACCACGGTGCCTCCACACACGGGTTCGTTGGGCGTCTCCACCAAGACTAAAGCGGGACTCGTCACTGAAGATGACCCGCTGCCATTCTGAGTCGCTCCATGACAGTCTGGTACGACACCACTGCAGTCTTTGGTGACGGTGACGTGGTGTTAAGGACAGTCGTGGTAACGGTCTGTGTGCATGTAGTCCTGCGTGGTGCAGCCGTCTGCGAATGGTGCTGCACTAACAGGAGGACTCATGGAGGACACCACTGCTCACTGGATGTCTGTAATGGTGGCTGCTGGGTCAGTCAGGTACAGCACTAAGGTGGGTCCTTGCTTACATTGCATGTGCGGTCGAACGTGAAACTAGAGTCATCCTCTTGTCTCATGATGTCAAATCCACCCAGCAAGTTTCACTCCTGTCGATTGATTCCTTCTACATGCAGCTATTATTTTGATGAGTGTAGTTTCTGGATGTAGCCACATCAATGTTCCAACACTCTTACATCAGAGAACTGGTCAGTTGGTCGAGATTTGGTGGATGCCTTCCCTGGCACAATTCCGAGGAGAATTCCCTGTAGACTGGGATTTTATCCACTGCTGGTAGACCCGTATGACCGTACTCTTCTATACACCTGCAGATTCAGCTACTTCCTTCACACTATGGTCTTTGGCCACGCCCACATGCAGTCTCTCCTTTTAGCCAATCATTAACATCTGCTCTGGAGCCATTTTTCACACATGGAATGAGACATTCCCTGCACTGCAGCACCTCTTCCCAATCTATGGATCCCATCACTTACACCCTGCAGGGATTTATAACCCAAATATCCTTGTGCAGCGCCATCTGCAGGAGCCTGAAGTTACTACCACCTTAAACACACAAGCTGACTCATTTTTTGTCTGGGGGCCTTATAACAACTCAGAAGATGCCCTTCTGTTTATTCACCATGATAACTTCAATTAGGACTAAATTTAGAGTCCACAAAACCGTACATATCCGTATAATCATTCATTCATTCATTCATCATTCATTCATTCATCGTCTAAGCCGTTTATCCATCCTGGTTACAGGCTGTGCTGTAGTCTACTGCAGCGCTCACTGGGCAGGAGGCATGCAACACCTTTGACTAACCTCATAATCACCTCCATTAACTCCAGGTGAAAATTTAGTATTACAGAAGCTTCTTTATCTTCAGAAATCTCAGCTAGGTTGCCAGCCCTGATGAAAGTGGGAATAATATGGGAATGATCTTTATGATCCAGATACTCACTCTGATGGGTTTCAGGAGTCTTATACTGTAGATAAGTCCTCAGCCCGTGCTCACACTCCTCACATGTCTGATAACCATGTCCATCATTCCAGTCCTTCACCATCATCCTAGCCTGGCTTACTGAGGCTGACCATTCATTCAAGGTCCAGTTATAGGAGATTAAGTCTTGTCCATCATAGGCGAACTCATTAATGCAGTTTAATGTTTTAACTAAGCCATCGGAATGCTCTTCGACCTCACAGCCCACCCTCCACTGCAGAGTATGACCATCTGAAACAGGAATGATGAAGACAGACAGACGCACAGTTAATGTTTATAAAGGTATCAAGTCATGCTCTGCTAGAACTTGGTTGGTTCTACCGTGGCTGAAACACTAATTAAGCTTGGTGCTCCTGGGATAAAAATCTGAGACCCCTCTGTGATGTTCTGGGGGTGTTCTAATGATGTGAAAATGGGTTCTTTGGTTGAGGTGACTGTAAATCTGAACCACAGTGCCTAAACTGAGCTGCTGGACAGTCAGGTTTCCCTTATAGCTCATCATCATACAGAGGAACACAACATTCCTATCCCGGTAATCCAAGATGACCGTTCAATGTTATGGCTGATGGGTATATCTGTATAGCGACTTCTTTTGGATGAAGGTTATGAAATGGAATAAGGGAAGGTTCTCACCCGACTCTCTGTGTCTGAAGACTTTCATCTGTATGTCCAGCAGCCTGTTTAACCACTGTCCATCATACTTCAGCTTTTCAGTACCTGCCTCCCATACACTCTTCTTCATCTTCCTGAGCCAGTCCTGTTTAGGAGTCCTGACACCATCTGTACTGTTGTAGAAGTCGACCTGTTCATCATCCAGCAGAGTCACTACACTGAAATCATAGATCCTGTCTGGAGAGCTTTGAGACTGGATCGTGTAGAGGTAACTCAGAGAGTGTGTATCTGTGGAGAAATGAAAGATCAGATATTCAGATTACAGTAGATCAGTAAGATACAATAAATAAGATTCCACAGACACATAACAAACAGACTCTCCACCGCCCACAGACCACCAGCAGAAAGGATCCGCCAACAAGCACGAGCAGCATCCAGACCCAGGCACCTTCATTACACACCCCTGCCTCTGTCTCGTTCCAGGAGCTTTCCAGGAGGATCTGTTTGGGATGCGATGATGGTCAGGTCAGAGTATGGGAGGCCTGCTGCAGAGCTCTTTAGGCCCACCTTTGCTGTGGAGCGACACACTGGCCCAACTGCTGGTGTGATGGTCTAAAGACCTACACCTCCCTGCTCTCTACATAGTGCCCTACACCTTTCTGGTCCATACGTAGGGCGCTACAACTCCTATTTCCCTACATAATACACTACACCTGCCTGCTCCTTACATGGATAGATAGATAGATAGATAGATAGATAGATAGATAGATAGATAGATAGATAGATAGATAGATAGATAGATAGATAGATAGATAGATAGATTTTCACAACAAAGCACAGTAAAACAAAAACAGGGTTGGGCAGTATGAAACCTAAGTGGGTAGGTACCAGCTCAGCAATATTAACTATTAAACTATACATGCTACTGTTCACTATGGATAAATATATCTTACTTCACAAGGAGGCAAGAAATATGTTCAAGAAATATACAAAAAATACAGATATAACTTCAGACCCTCAGAAAAATAATAACAAAATAACATAATAACCATGAGCATGTATTGGTATTTAAGTAAAGTGGAGTGTCCAGGAGTTCAGATGTACAGGATATACAGTAAAGTGGAGTGTCCAGGAGTTCAGATGTACAGGATATACAGTAAAGTATCTAGAGTGTCCAGGAGTTCAGATGTACAAGATATACAGTAAAGTGACTAGAGTGTCCAGGATTGCATATGTACAGGATATACAGTAAAGTGACTAGAGTGTCCAGGAGTGCAGATGCACAGGATATACAGTAAAGTGTCTAGAGTGTCCAGGAGTGCAGATGCACAGGATATACAGTAAAGTGTCCAGAGTGTCCAGGAGTGCAGATGCACAGGATATACAGTAAAGTGTCCAGAGTGTCCAGGAGTGCAGATGCACAGGATATACAGTAAAGTGTCCAGAGTGTCCAGGAGTTTAGATGTACAGGATATACAGTAAAGTATCTAGAGTGTCCAGGAGTTCAGATGTACAGGATATACAGTAAAGTGTCCAGAGTGTCCAGGAGTGCAGATGTACAGGATATACAGTAAAGGGTCTAGAGTGTCCAGGAGTGCAGATGTACAGGATATACAGTAAAGTGTCTGAGAGTGTCCAGGAGTGCAGATGCACAGGATATACAGTAAAGTGTCTAGATTGTCCAGGAGTGCAGATGTACAGGATATACAGTAAAGTGTCCAGAGTGTCCAGGAGTGCAGATGTACAGGATATACAGTAAAGTGTCCAGAGTGTCCAGGAGTGCAGATGTACAGGATATACTGTAAAGGGTCTAGAGTGTCCAGGAGTTTAGATGTACAGGATATACAGTAAGTGTCTAGAGTACAGATTAATAACCCTCTTATTAAACAGCAGATTCAGTCCTCATCTGTCCTCGTCCCTCTTACGGCCCCACTGGGAAGAGTTGTAGAGCCTGATGGCTCTCCGGACAAAGGATCTCCTGAGTCTGTCTGTGGACCAGCTCTGTGACAGCAGCCTGCCACTGAACTTGCTCCTTCTGTCCATGATGATGGTGTGCAGTGGGTGCCCATCATCATCCATAATGGACAGCAGTGTGTGCAGTGTCCTCCTCTCCGCCACCTTCACCACCGAGTCCAGCTCCACACCAACAACTGACCCTGCTCACCTGACCAGCTTGTCCAGACGCATCTCGTCTCTCTTCTTAATACCTCCAGCTGACAGAGACAGCTGGACACCACAGTCTGATAGAACATCTGCAGGAGCTTCTTACAGATGTTAAAGTAGAGGCTGCTTTGTCCCTTTCTGTATAGGATGGGGCTGACCAGTCCAACCTATCATCCAGGTGTAGTCCCAGATACCTGTAGGTCTTAACCCTCTCTACTTCCACCTCTCAGTAGAGACTGGCTGTGTGAGTGGTCTGGCCCTGCGGAAGTCATAGTGGACTACAACTCCCAGCTCAGTACATAGTTCACTACCCCCAGCTCCCAATATAGTGCACTACACCTCACTGCTCCCTACATAGTGCACTACACATTTCTGCTCCTGACATAATACCCTACACCTCCCGGTCCCTTACATAGTGCACTACACCTCACTGCTCCCTACATAGTGTACTACACCTCACTGCTCCCTACATAGTGCACTACACCTCACTGCTCCCTACATAGTGGACTACACCTCACTGCTCCCTACATAGTGGACTACACTACACTGCTCCCTACATAGTGGACTACACTACACTGTTCCCTACATAGTGGACTACACTACACTGCTCCCTACATAGTGGACTACACTACACTGCTCCCTACATAGTGGAGTACACCTCACTGCTCCCTACATAGTGGACTACACCTCACGTACTACACCTAGCTGCTCCCAACAAAGTGCACTATACCTCACTGCTCCCTACATAGTGTACTACATATTTATGCTCCTTACATAATACCCTACACCTCCTGGTCCCTACATAGTGCACTACAGCTAGCTACTCCCAACATAGTGCACTACACCTCACTGCTCCCAACATAGTGTACTACACCTAGCTGCTCCCAACAAAGTGCACTATACCTCACTGCTCCCAACATAGTGTACTACATATTTCTGCTCCTTACATAATACCCTACACCTCCCGGTCCCTTACATAGTGCACTACACCTAGCTGCTCCCAACATAGTGTACTACACCTAGCTGCTCCCAACAAAGTGCACTATACCTCACTGCTCCCAACATAGTGTACTACATATTTCTGCTCCTTACATAATACCCTACACCTCCCGGTCCCTTACATAGTGCACTACACCTAGCTGCTCCCAACATAGTGTACTACACCTAGCTGCTCCCAACAAAGTGCACTATACCTCACTGATCCCTACATAGTGCACTATACCTCACTGCTCCCAACATAGTGTACTACATATTTCTGCTCCTTACATAATACCCTACACCTCCCGGTCCCTTACATAGTGCACTACACCTAGCTGCTCCCAACATAGTGTACTACACCTAGCTGCTCCCAACAAAGTGCACTATACCTCACTGCTCCCAACATAGTGTACTACATATTTCTGCTCCTTACATAATACCCTACACCTCCCGGTCCCTTACATAGTGCACTACACCTAGCTGCTCCCAACATAGTGTACTACACCTAGCTGCTCCCAACAAAGTGCACTATACCTCACTGATCCCTACATAGTGCACTATACCTCACTGCTCCCAACATAGTGTACTACATATTTCTGCTCCTTACATAATACCCTACACCTCCCGGTCCCTTACATAGTGCACTACACCTAGCTGCTCCCAACATAGGGCACTACACCTCACTGCTCCCAACATAGTGCACTACACAATTCTGCTCTTTACATAATACCCTACACCTCCAAGTCCCTTACATAGTGCAGTACTCCTAGCTGCTCCCAACATAGTGCACTACACCTCACTGCTCCCAACATAGTGTACTACACATTTCTACTCCTTGCATAATACCCTACACCTTCTGGTCCCTTACATAGTGCAGTACTCCTAGCTGCTCCCAACATCTCCCAATGTCAACATCTCCCAATGTCTCTTTTTCTCTATTTTTCTCCCTCTCTCTTTCTTGCTCCCGCTCTCTCTCTAACATTCTCTCTTTCTCTCCTTCCCCCCTTTTCTCTCTCCCTCCCTCTCTTTCTTTCTCTACCTCTCTTTCTCCCTCTCTATCTTTCTCTTTCTCTTTTTCTCTCTCTGTCTCTCTCTCTACCTCTCTTTCTCCCTTTCTATCTTTCTGCCTCTCTTTCTCTCTCTCTGTCTCTGTTTTTTAATCTCTCCTATCGCTCCCACTATTTCTCGATCTCTCCTTCTCTCTCTCCCTCTCCCTTTCTCTCTCTCTCTCCCTCTCTCTCCCTCTATTTCTTGATCTCTCCTTTTCTCTCTCCACTATTTCTTGATCACTCTCTCTCTCTGCCCCCCATCCCCCTCTCTCTAGTTTTACTACTGAAAGAGAAAGTCAGGGTAAAGTCAGACCCACCTCCAGGACCCAGAGTAGAAACGAACATTCCACACAGTAGAACAGCACAGATGGTCTTCTCCACCCTCATCATCACCTCTCAGCGTCTCGTCCTGTAGGACATGGTTTTGGAATGCTCTGTGCTGCAGAAAGTCTCTGGTTCTGCTGTTAGAACACACTGTTCCCACAGTAGGACCTGCTCTACCCAAAGTTATTGTGCTCTGTTGCTGTTATGCTCACACTGACTCACTGACATGATATTTCCTGAAAGGGGGAGGTGCAGAGGACACGACCAACAGCAGAGGCGAAAGCCTGGGAAAGACATGCCTGTACTTTACATGTAGCACAGAGTGCATTCATGCAGCATCTAGAGGGGTTCTTTATAGAAGGTTCTACATAGAAGGAATGTAACTTTGTTAAGGGCAATGATGTCCAGATGTGTTTCTAGACCCCATTCCCACCCTATGATTAGGTCCTGGAATGGTACGAGCTGTTTTCCTTTTTTGGTTGAGCTCATGACGTCGCCTGTGACGGTCAAAGAAGTGAAACTCAGTAATAGAACACAGTAGTGGAACACAGTAATAGAACACAGTAGTGGAACACATGGAAATGTGGCCGTATTCCAAATGGCATTCTTTAGTCTACTCACATACCAAATCTATCTAGAAGCAGTATTTAGTAAGAGACCAGACTAAAGATCTGTAGTGCTCATGGTGTGCTGGAGATACCCGGATGGCGTTCTACTCCAGTCAGAGGTTCTAGTGTACAGGTGGAGCTATCTTCATGGTGTACAGGAGATACCCAGATGGTGTTCTACTCCAGTCAGAGGTTCTAGTGTACAGGTGGAGCTGTCTTCATGGTGTACTGGAGATACCCGGATGGTGTTCTACTCCAGTCAGAGGTTCTAGTGTACAGGTGGAGCTATCTTCATGGTGTACTGGAGATACCCGAATGGTGTTCTACACCAGTCAGAGGTTCTAGTGTACAGGTGGAGCTATCTTCGTGGTGTACTGGAGATACCTGGATGGCGTTCTACTCCAGTCAGATGTTCTAGTATACAGGTGGAGCTATCTTCATGGTGTACTGGAGATACCCGGATGGTGTTCTACTCCAGTCTGAGGTTCTAGTGTACAAGTGGAGCTATCTTCATGGTGTACTGGAGATCCCCGGATGGTGTTCTACTCCAGTCAGAGGTTCTAGTATACAGGGGGAGCTATCTTCATGGTGTACTGGAGATCCCCGGATAGTGTTCTACTCCAGTCAGAGGTTCTAGTGTACAGGGGGAGCTATCTTCATGGTGTACTGTTTCCCTTCATGCACTTCAGCCTCACCAGCTCTCAGTCTGCTGCAGCCAGAGAAAATGGCTGCGGGTAACACTGGGGGGCTAAACGCAGCCCACTCCGAGTATAAATGTGGGTGTAGTGGTTGTAGTGGGTGTGTGTTCATCAGAATGAGCCTCAGAAAGTTAAATATACAGGTCTGAAGAGTAATAAAAGATGAACTCGCTTTAGAGGATCAGGTTTAGAGTGGAATAGCCGAGGGAAGCTAACAGCTAGGCTAACCGTATTTCAGGTGAGCTGAGCAGCGTTAGCAGCAGCTAGCTCTAAACAGTGGATACAGTAACAGCTCTGGGGTAAATGTAAGGTAACTGGTCATGTGACTGTATTAGTATACTACACTGTAGGTCAGAACTTGTTACTGCACTGTATACCACACACAGGGGGCGTGGAGCTGCTCCTTTCTTCAGTCTCTTCATGGTCAAACGCTGTGCAGGTCCATTTTCCTGCCTCTTTTGGAAGTGCAGGGTTTGTATTTGAAGGAGGAACAACAATCTTTACGGTTGACGGTATGTGCAGTTCCACGTACTGAACTCTCCTTATTACCCCCTTATAGTGTACATATAGCTTTACATGTAGGACACTCTGTGAGCAGTGCCCTGTGGCCAGCATCATGTGAGGAAGTGCAATGTAGGCAGCGTCCTGTGGGGAAGTGTCCTGTGGGGAAGCACCCTGTCTAAACACTCCAGCAGCACTGCTGTGTCTGATCCACTTACACCAGCACCACCACCACGTCAGTGTCACTGCAGTGCTGAGAATGATCCACCACCCACATCATACCTGCTCTGTGGTGGTCCTGTGGGGGTCCTGACCATTGAAGAACAGGGTAATACAGAACACAGAGAAACAGATGGACTACAGTCTGGACCTGTACACCTACAGAGTGTCCTGTACGGTCGGTGGAGCTGATAGAGTGGACAGTGGGTGGAGATACGAGGAGATTCTAATGCTGAGATGCTCACAGGCCTACTATCAGACAAATTAGCAGCTCAGTGGAAGCTTTTAAACATCACACATGCTCTTTAAACTTATATATTTATATATCACTCACTAATGCACATTCTGAGCACATCAGAATTTGAATATTCACACATATCCAATAGAAGTAATCTGTGTAATCTGGACTGTACTGAATTATGGAACAGTCTGTCTGACTGTGGTGTTGGGCTGTTTGCTTCTGTCCTGCACTATAAGAATGACAGTGCAACTCAGAACCGGATTACACAGCATAGAGTATTAATAAATACCGACTGAACCTTTAGACTTCCTCCTGGTAGAAACTGAAACCATGTTAACGCAACACCAGAGCAGGACAACCAAGACACTGTGGCTGACTCACCAGTTCCTCAGCAGTTCCTTCTGCTTATGGTTAATATGCATGTGGTTTTTATATGGTCTTATATGGAAATAATGTCGTCAGCAGAAAGATGAAAGCCTGCCAGCAGTCTGCAGGCCTGTGCATGCAGGCCAGGCTTAGTCCTCATGGTTTCCTCCCCCACCCCAGTGTGGATGCAGCCCTCTCCTGTGAGTCACTGTTTGGGGTCTGTTGATAACTGTGTTACATATTTATAGTGTTAATAAACAGATACACCCATCAGACATAACCACCTCTAACTGCACTCACTGTCCACTTCATCAGCTCCACTGACCATATAGGAGCACTACATACATAGGGAAGTCAGTACATACAGAATGGAATTTAGTACATTTGGTCTGTACTGGATATAATTTAATATGTACAGGATGTGATTTAGTACAAAGTAGAGACGATTTGTGTCTCTGTGCCACTCACACCGACGGTCTTTATCGAGGGGGTGGAAGTAGAGACGGTTAGGACCTACAGGTATCTCAGACTGCACCTGGACGAGAGGTTGGACTGGTCAGCCAACACTGATATCCTGTACAGGAAGGGGCAGAGCCGACTCTACTTCCTGAGGAGGCTGGGGTCCTTTAACATCTGTAGGAAGCTCCTGTGGATGTTCTATCAGACTGTGGTGTCCAGCTGTCTCTGTCAGCTGGAGGTATTAAGAAGAGAGACGAGATGCGTCTGGACAAGCTGGTCTGGCGAGCAGGGTCAGCTGTTGGTGTGGAGCTGGACTCGGTGGTGAAGGTGGCAGAGAGGAGGACACTGCACAAACTGCTGTCTATTATGGATGATGATGGGCACCCACTGCACACCATCATCATGCACTTTACTCACTCTCAGACACTTTACTGTATATACTGTACATCTATCTATCTATCTAATGTGTGGAATTTAGTATGTACTAGATGTGATTTGGTTTGTAAGGTGTGGAATTTAGTACGTACTAGATGTGATTTGGTATGTAACATGTGGAATTTAGTACGTACTAGATGTGATTTGGTATGTAATGTGTGGAATTTAGTACGTACTAGATGTGATTTGGTATGTAATGTGTGGAATTTAGTATGTACTAGATGTGATTTGGTATGTAATGTGTGGAATTTAGTACGTACCAGATGTGATTTGGTATGTAAGGTGTGGAATTTAGTACATACTAGATGTGATTTGGTATGTAATGTGTGGAATTTAGTACGTACTAGATGTGATTTGGTTTGTAAGGTGTGGAATTTAGTATGTACTAGATTGGTATTAATTTGGGAATATGTAAGGTGTGGAATTTAGTATGTACTAGATGTGATTTGCTATGTAACGTGTGGAGTTTAGTACAAATATGTATTAGAGTGTGATTTTGTGGTATGTAATGTGTGGAATTTAGTACGTACTACTCGTATGTGATTTGGTATGTAAGGTGTGGAATTCAATATGTACTAGATGTGATTTGGTATGTAATGTTGTGGAATTTAGAAAGTAGTAGATGTGATTTAGTATGTAACGTGGAATTTGGAAATTTGGTATTTAATATGTACTAGATGTGATTTTTTTAATGGTATGTCAATGTGTGGAATTTAGTATGTACTAGATGTTGATTTGGTATGTAACGTGTGGAATTTTAGTATGTACTAGATGTGATTTGGTATGTAATGTGTGGAATTTAGTATGTACTAGATGTGATTTGGTATGTAATTTAGTGTGGGAATTTAGTATGTACTAGATGTGATTGTTGGTATGTAACGTGTGGAATTTAGTACGTACTGTAAGATGTGTGATTTGGTATGTAATGTGTGGAATTTAGTATGTGACTAGATGTGATGATTTGGTTTGTAAGGTGTGGAATTTAGTACGTACTAGATGTTGATTTATGGTATGTAACATGTGGGGATTTAGTACGTACTAGATGTGATTTGGTATGTAACTAGTGTGTGGAATTTAGATATGTACGATTATAGATGTGATTTGGTATGTAAGGTGTGGAATTTAGTACGTACTAGATGTGATTTAGTATTTGGTATGTAAGGGTGTGGAATTTAGGTATTGATACTAGAATGTGTGGATTTGGTACTGTAAGAATGTGATTTGGTATGTAAGGTAGGAATTTAGTACGTACTAGATGTGATTTGGTGTGTAATATGTGGAATTTCAATTATGTAAGTACGTAGGATGTGATTTGGTATGTAAGCAGCGGGAGCAAGTTCTCAGGACCAAGGAATTTAGTACGTAACGTAAGATGTGATTTGTCTCGGCGTTTGTTAAAGAAAGTGGGTGAATTTAGTATGTACTAGATGTGATTGTGGTATGTAATGCTGTGGAAATCGTAGGTGAAGTACTAGATGTGATTTGGTATGTAAGGTGTGGAATTTAGTATGTACTAGATGTGATTTGCTATGTAACGTGTGGAGTTTAGTACGTACTAGATGTGATTTGGTATGTAATGTGTGGAATTTAGTACGTACTAGATGTGATTTGGTATGTAAGCCAATCATTGTGTGGAATTTAGTATGTACTAGATGTGATTGGTATGTGAGGGTGGAAGGCAGGACCCCTTTAGTATGTACATGTGGTGTTTAGTATTGTACTAAGCCAGGGAAAGGCGAGATGGTTAGCTAGTACGTACTAGATTGTGATTTGGTATGTAAGCTAGTGTGGAGTTTAGTATGTACTAGATGTGATTTGGTATGTAATGTGTGTGGAATTTAGTATGTACTTATGTAGATGTTTTTGGTATGTAAGGTGTGGAAGTTTGGAGTAAGTACTAGATTGTGATTTGGTATGTAATGTGTGGAATTTAGTATGTACTAGATGTGATTTGGTATGTAATGTGTGGAATTTAGTATGTACTAGATGTGATTGGTGGGTATGTAATGTGGTGTGGAATTTTGTGAGTACGTACTAGATGATGTGATTTGGTATGTAAATGTGTGGAATTTGTAAATATGTACTAGATGTGATTTGGTATGTAACGTGTGGAGTTTAGTACGTACTAGATGTGATTTGGTATGTAATGTGTGGAATTTAGTACGTACTAGATGTGATTTGGTATGTAAGGTGTGGAATTCAATATGTACTAGATGTGATTTGGTATGTAATGTGTGGAATTTAGAAAGTAGTAGATGTGATTTAGTATGTAACGTGTGGAATTTAATATGTACTAGATGTGATTTAGTATGTAACGTGTGGAATTTAGTATGTACGAGATGTGATTTGGTATGTAACGTGTGGAATTTAGTATGTACTAGATGTGATTTGGTATGTAATGTGTGGAATTTAGTATGTACTAGATGTGATTTGGTATGTAAGGTGTGGAATTTAGTATGTACTAGATGTGATTTGGTATGTAACGTGTGGAATTTAGTATGCACTAGATGTGATTTGGTATGTAAGGTGTGGAATTTAGTATGTACTAAAAGTTATTTAGTACATACTGGATTGAATTTTGTACATACCTGCCAATTATAGCCCAGGAGGCAGGACTCCTAGCCAATCATAGCGCGGGAGCGGGAGCAGTAGTTCTCAGGACCAAGAGCGGGAAAAGCGCTGTAGTCTACCCAGCAACGAGTGACGTAAGCTCTGTATTCCTATTGGCGGAGCCGCTGCAGCGACCGTTATCTCCAGCTGGAAGTTCGGGGTCGGGTCTAACGGAGAAAGAGACGAGAGTGAAACCATCTTCTCTCTCCAGAACCGGGTCCAGTGGTTATTCTACTGAGCTGGAGGACAGAAGGAGATGATGGGACCGGCTACTGCGGCCTGTGTGCTCCTAATGCTGGGCTCTGCTCTCGGAGGTGAGTCTCTTCCCCCCCCCCCCCCCCCCCCCCCCCCTTCTTGCTGCGGACACGGACGAAACCGAAGTAAAGCGGTTCTGTTCTGGGTCGGGGTAGGGCTTAAGGGAACGGAACCAAACACCCCGGGAGACCCCCAGACTGAGCGCTGTGGGGTCTTATACTGCGGGTGTTCATGCTAGCAGCTGTGTGTCTCAGATCAGGTTAATTATCAGGACAGTGTCTCTGTACATCTGCAGAACTAATCAGGACGTACTGATAGACACACTGACAGACCCAGTAAACATCAACAGGATTAATCCCAGCGGGATTATCTGCTCATATGGGAGATTAATCCACCCTGAGTTCATCACTCAGTCCTCTCAGTGCAGGTGAACTGTAATCACACACAACAGGCTACATGGTAACATCTGGTTGTAATTCACAAAAAATAAACAAACAAACAAATAAATAAATAAATCTAACAAACAAAACAAACAAATGAATAAATATGTTAAATGCATCAGAAATTCATGCCAGTAATCTCTGAAGACCACAGAAGCCTGAATCAGGGCACACAAGGCAGAACCCTTAGCCAATCATTGTGCAGAAGGCAGGACCGTTAGCCAATCATTGTGCAGAAGGCATGACTCTTAGCCAATCATTGTGCAGAAGGCAGGACCCTTAGCCAGTCATTGTGCAGAAGGCAGGACCGTTAGCCAATCATTGTGCAGAAGGCAGGACCCTTAGCCAGTCATTGTGCAGAAGGCAGGACCCTTAGCCAGTCATTGTGCAGAAGGCAGGACCCTTAGCCAATCATTGTGCAGAAGGCAGGACCCTTAGCCAATCATTGTGCAGAAGGCATGACTCTTAGCCAATCATTGTGCAGAAGGCAGGATCCTTAGCCAATCATTGTGCAGAAGGCATGACTCTTAGCCAATCATTGTGCAGAAGGCAGGATCCTTAGCCAGGGCAGGAGGCAGGACCTTATCTGAGGCAGGACCTTTAGCTAGTCGTAGCGCAGGAGGCAGGACCTTTAGCTAGTCGTAGCGCAGGAGACAGGGCTTTTAGCTAGTCGTAGCGCAGGAGGCAGGGCTTTTAGCTAGTCGTAGCGCAGGAGGCATGGCTTTTAGCTAGTCGTAGCGCAGGAGACAGGACTTTTAGCTAGTCGTAGTGCAGGAGGCAGGGCTTTTAGCTAGTCATAGCGCAGGAGGCAGGACTTTTAGCTAGTCGTAGTGCAGGAGACAGGGCTTTTAGCTAGTCGTATCGCAGGAGGCAGGACTTTTAGCTAGTCGTAGTGCAGGAGACAGGGCTTTTAGCTAGTCGTAGTGCAGGAATTTAGTATGTACTAGATGTGATTTGGTATGTAATGTGTGGAATTTAGTACGTACCAGATGTGATTTGGTATGTAAGGTGTGGAATTTAGTACGTACTAGATGTGATTTGGTATGTAATGTGTGGAATTTAGTACGTACTAGATGTGATTTGGTATGTAAGGTGTGGAATTTAGTATGTACTAGATGTGATTTGGTATGTAAGGTGTGGAATTTAGTATGTACTAGATGTGATTTGGTATGTAACGTGTGGAGTTTAGTACGTACTAGATGTGATTTGGTATGTTTGTAATGGTCATGGGAATTTAGTAAATGTACTAGATGTGGGTTTATTATTTGTGGTATGTAATGTGTGGAATTTAGTACGTACTAGATGTGATTTGGTATGTAACGTGTGGAGTTTAGTACGTACTAGATGTGATTTGGTATGTAATGTGTGGAATTTAGTATGTACTAGATGTGATTTGGTATGTAATGTGTGGAATTTAGTACGTACTAGATGTGATTTGGTATGTAATGTGTGGAATTTAGTACGTACTAGATGTGATTTGGTATGTAAGGTGTGGAATTCAATATGTACTAGATGTGATTTGGTATGTAACGTGTGGAGTTTAGTACGTACTAGATGTGATTTGGTATGTAATGTGTGGAATTTAGTACGTACTAGATGTGATTTGGTATGTAAGGTGTGGAATTCAATATGTACTAGATGTGATTTGGTATGTAATGTGTGGAATTTAGAAAGTAGTAGATGTGATTTAGTATGTAACGTGTGGAATTTAATATGTACTAGATGTGATTTAGTATGTAACGTGTGGAATTTAGTATGTACGAGATGTGATTTGGTATGTAACGTGTGGAATTTAGTATGTACTAGATGTGATTTGGTATGTAATGTGTGGAATTTAGTATGTACTAGATGTGATTTGGTATGTAAGGTGTGGAATTTAGTATGTACTAGATGTGATTTGGTATGTAACGTGTGGAATTTAGTATGCACTAGATGTGATTTGGTATGTAAGGTGTGGAATTTAGTATGTACTAAAAGTTATTTAGTACATACTGGATTGAATTTTGTACATTTACTAAGAGCATAGCCCTGCCAATTTATAGCCCAGGACAGAGCAGGGACTCCTAGCTAGCCAATCATAGCGCGGGAGAGGGCAGGGGGGAGCAGTAGTTTTCTCAGGACCAAGAGCGGGAAAAAGCGCTGTGTAGTCTACCCAGGACAAGACGAGTGACGTAAAGCTCCTGTATTCCTATTGGCGGAGCCGCTGCAGCGACCGTTATCTCCAGCTGGAAGTTCGGGGGAGTCGGGTCTAACGGAGAAAGAGACGAGAGTGAAACCATCTTCTCTCTCCAGAACCGGGTCCAGTGGTTATTCTACTGAGCTGGAGGACAGAAGGAGATGATGGGACCGGCTACTGCGGCCTGTGTGCTCCTAATGCTGGGCTCTGCTCTCGGAGGTGAGTCTGGGGTATTCTTGCTGCGACACGGACGAAACCGAAAGTAAAGCGGTTCTGTTCTGGGCGGTTAAGGGAACGGAACCAAACACCCCGGGAGACCCCCAGACTGAGCGCTGTGGGGTCTTATACTGCGGGTGTTCATGCTAGCAGCTGTGTGTCTCAGATCAGGTTAATTATCAGGACAGTGTCTCTGTACATCTGCAGAACTAATCAGGACGTACTGATAGACACACTGACAGACCCAGTAAACATCAACAGGATTAATCCCAGCGGGATTATCTGCTCATATGGGAGATTAATCCACCCTGAGTTCATCACTCAGTCCTCTCAGTGCAGGTGAACTGTAATCACACACAACAGGCTACATGGTAACATCTGGTTGTAATTCACAAAAAATAAACAAACAAACAAATAAATAAATAAATCTAACAAACAAAACAAACAAATGAATAAATATGTTAAATGCATCAGAAATTCATGCCAGTAATCTCTGAAGACCACAGAAGCCTGAATCAGGGCACACAAGGCAGAACCCTTAGCCAATCATTGTGCAGAAGGCAGGACCGTTAGCCAATCATTGTGCAGAAGGCATGACTCTTAGCCAATCATTGTGCAGAAGGCAGGACCCTTAGCCAGTCATTGTGCAGAAGGCAGGACCGTTAGCCAATCATTGTGCAGAAGGCAGGACCCTTAGCCAGTCATTGTGCAGAAGGCAGGACCCTTAGCCAGTCATTGTGCAGAAGGCAGGACCCTTAGCCAATCATTGTGCAGAAGGCAGGACCCTTAGCCAATCATTGTGCAGAAGGCATGACTCTTAGCCAATCATTGTGCAGAAGGCAGGATCCTTAGCCAATCATTGTGCAGAAGGCATGACTTTTAGCTAGTCGTAGCGCAGGAGACAGGGCTTTTAGTTAGTCGTAGCGCAGGAGACAGGGCTTTTAGCTAGTCGTAGCGCAGGAGGCAGGGAGGCAGGGCGGGCTTTTTGTAGCTAGTCGTAGCGCAGGAGGCCGGGCTTTTAGCTAGTCGTAGCGCAGGAGGCAGGGCTTTTAGCTAGTCGTAGCGCAGGAGACAGGGCTTTTAGCTAGTCGTAGCGCAGGAGGCAGGGCTTTTAGCTAGTCGTAGCGCAGGAGACAGGGCTTTTAGCTAGTCGTAGCGCAGGAGGCCGGGCTTTTAGCTAGTCGTAGCGCAGGGGACAGGGCTTTTAGCTAGTTGTAGCGCAGGAGGCAGGGCTTTTAGCTAGTCGTAGCGCAGGAGGCCGGGCTTTTAGCTAGTCGTAGCGCAGGAGGCAGGGCTTTTAGCTAGTCGTAGCGCAGGAGACAGGGCTTTTAGCTAGTCGTAGCGCAGGAAGCAGGGCTTTTAGCTAGCCGTAGCGCAGGAAGCAGGGCTTTTAGCTAGCCGTAGCGCAGGAAGCAGGGCTTTTAGCTAGCCGTAGCGCAGGAGGCAGGGCTTTTAGCTAGTCGTAGCGCAGGAGGCATGGCTTTTAGCTAGTCGTAGCGCAGGAGACAGGGCTTTTAGCTAGTCGTAGCGCAGGAAGCAGGGCTTTTAGCTAGCCGTAGCGCAGGAAGCAGGGCTTTTAGCTAGCCGTAGCGCAGGAAGCAGGGCTTTTAGCTAGTCGTAGCGCAGGAGGCAGGACTTTTAGCTAGTTGTAGCGCAGGAGGCAGGGCTTTTAGCTAGCCGTAGCGCAGGAAGCAGGGCTTTTAGCTAGCCGTAGCGCAGGAAGCAGGGCTTTTAGCTAGCCGTAGCGCAGGAAGCAGGGCTTTTAGCTAGCCGTAGCGCAGGAGGCAGGGCTTTTAGCTAGTCGTAGCGCAGGAGGCAGGGCTTTTAGCTAGTCGTAGCGCAGGAGGCAGGACTTTTAGCTAGTCGTAGCGCAGGGGACAGGACTTTTAGCTAGTTGTAGCGCAGGAGGCAGGACTTTTAGCTAGTCATAGAGCAGGAGGCAGGACTTTTAGCTAGTCGTAGTGCAGGAGACAGGGCTTTTAGCTAGTCGTATCGCAGGAGGCAGGACTTTTAGCTAGTCGTAGTGCAGGAGACAGGGCTTTTAGCTAGTCGTAGCGCAGGAGACAGGACTTTTAGCTAGTTGTAGTGCAGGAGACAGGGCTTTTAGCTAGTCGTATCGCAGGAGGCAGGGCTTTTAGTTAGTCATAGCGCAGGAGGCAGGACTTTTAGCTAGTCGTAGTGCAGGAGACAGGGCTTTTAGCTAGTTGTAGTGCAGGAGACAGGGCTTTTAGCTAGTCGTAGCGCAGGAGGCAGGACTTTTAGCTAGTCGTAGTGCAGGAGACAGGGCTTTTAGCTAGTCGTAGTGCAGGAGGCAGGGCTTTTAGCTAGTCGTAGTGCAGGAGACAGGGCTTTTAGCTAGTCGTATCGCAGGAGGCAGGACTTTTAGCTAGTCGTAGTGCAGGAGGCAGGACCTTTAGCTAGTCGTAGCGCAGGAGGCAGGACCTTTAGCTAGTCGTAGTGCAGGAGGCAGGACTTTTAGCTAGTCGTAGCGCAGGAGGCAGGACCTTTAGCTAGTCGTAGCGCAGGAGGCAGGACCTTTAGCTAGTCGTAGTGCAGGAGACAGGGCTTTTAGCTAGTCGTAGCGCAGGAGGCATGGCTTTTAGCTAGTCGTAGCGCAGGAGACAGGACTTTTAGCTAGTCGTAGTGCAGGAGGCAGGGCTTTTAGCTAGTCATAGCGCAGGAGGCAGGACTTTTAGCTAGTCGTAGTGCAGGAGACAGGGCTTTTAGCTAGTCGTATCGCAGGAGGCAGGACTTTTAGCTAGTCGTAGTGCAGGAGACAGGGCTTTTAGCTAGTCGTAGTGCAGGAGGCAGGACTTTTAGCTAGTTGTAGTGCAGGAGACAGGGCTTTTAGCTAGTCGTATCGCAGGAGGCAGGGCTTTTAGTTAGTCATAGCGCAGGAGGCAGGGCTTTTAGCTAGTCGTAGTGCAGGAGACAGGGCTTTTAGCTAGTTGTAGTGCAGGAGACAGGGCTTTTAGCTAGTCGTAGCGCAGGAGGCAGGACTTTTAGCTAGTCGTAGTGCAGGAGACAGGGCTTTTAGCTAGTCGTAGTGCAGGAGGCAGGGCTTTTAGCTAGTCGTAGTGCAGGAGACAGGGCTTTTAGCTAGTTGTAGCGAAGGAGGCAGGGCTTTTAGCTAGTCGTAGCGCAGGAGGCAGGGCTTTTAGCTAGTCGTAGCGCAGGAGACAGGGCTTTTAGCTAGTTGTAGAGCAGGAGGCAGGACTTTTAGCTAGTCGTAGCGCAGGAGGCAGGACTTTTATAGACAATTATAGTGTTCTGTTAACTTTTCTGCACCACCTTTCTGATGTCCCCTTCAGGAGAACACTCTCTGTACTACACCTACACCGCCCTCTCCAAAGATCTAACCCTTCCAGGGATCTATGAGTTCTCAGCGCTGGGCCTGCTCGATGATCAGGTGATCGACTACTACAACAGTAAGGACCAGATGAAGGTTCCTATGCAGGACTGGATGAAGGAGAAGCTCCAACCAGATTACTGGGAGAAAGGCACCCAGTCTCGCAAGAGCAAAGAGCAGCGGTTCAAGGTCAATCTGGACATCCTGATGGAGCGAATGAGACACAATAAGACTGGTTAGTGATCTATCAGGCTGCTCCACCCACTTTACTGTGTCAGTGAATATCATGGGGTTTATTGTTATTGTTGTTCTTCTTATTTAGACCTTCATGTTCTTCAGTGGAGACATGGCTGCGAGATCGATGACTCAAACGGACAGGTAACCTTTCTGAGAGGCTCCAGTGACTACGGCTATGATGGGGAGGACTTTCTCTCTTTCGATATTAAAACCCTGACCTGGATCGCTGCGGTTCCAGCTGCTTTGCCAACCAAAAGGAAATGGGACAGTGTGGCCATCCTGAACCAGTACACCAGGGGTTACCTGGAGAAAGAGTGTGTGGACTGGCTCACCAAGTTCTTGATGTGCAGAGAAGAAACACAGGAGAAACACTGTAAGTTTCCTGGGAGTGATTTTACTCTTGAACTAGTGAACTGGAGGAAAGGTAGTTTAGGGAAAGGAAGTTTCTGTGGCTGGGTTATTTACATGGGAAGGTTTGCTGACGTTATCACGTCTTATCCTTTCATTAATCATCATAAATGGACTGATTTGTCTCACTGCATGGAGCATCGTACATCCTACAGCCTGCAGTCACTGACCATATAGGACACTCTGTAGGTGTACAGGTCCAGACTGTAGCGGTGATTTTTAAATCTGTGTCTTCTTCAGCTCCACCAGAGGTTCATGTGTTTACGAAGAAATCTATAATCAACCCAGACAAGCTGACCCTGACCTGCCTGGCCACGGGCTTCTACTTCTACTACCCTTTCCAAAGACGTGGTGCTGGAGGCTGAGGAGGTTCAAAAACTTCACGATGCCCTGAACATCTACTAACATCTTCTAGAGTCAGACCCAATGACGATGGAACCTACCAGCTGAGGAAGAGTGTGAGAGATCCAGAGGGACCAATACAGCTGATTAAACACTGTTATGTGACGCACACGGAGCTCCATCCAGGAACCAGTAATTAAGAAAGGATGAACAATTAGGTAACCATTAGATATTTGTTTAGATACTGATTTGCAGTTACTACTCTATTGATTACCATGGTGTAACAAGAGTAATGGTAACTGTGTGTTCCACCTGGTTGGTTTATCTGGATGGTTGTTAAATGGTGTAGGCTGCAGTGGTCTTGAAGGAACGGAGTAATGGTTAACTGTGGTGTGTTTCCACTGGTTGGTTTCTATCTGCGATGGTTTGTTTAAGATGGTGCGGGCTGTGCAGTGTTCTTGAAGGAACAGAGTAATGGTAACTGTGGTGGTTCCACTGGTTGGTTTCTATCTGGTATGGTTTGTTAGATGGTGTGGTGCTGCAGTGTGGTTCTTGAAGGAACAGAGGGAATGGTACTGTGTGTTCCCACTGGTTGGTTCTATCTGGATGGTTTGTTAAGATGGTGTTAAGACTGCAGTGTTCTTGAAGGAACAGAGTGAATGGTACTGTGTGTTCCACTTGGTTCTTCTGGATGGTGTGTATATGGGGTAGGCCTGCAGTGCTCTTGAGGAACAGAGGTATGGTACTGTTT
>JAMWET010006419.1:0-70000 GCA_024036415.1 Prochilodus magdalenae | reverse complement strand
GGGCGGCGCGAGTCTCTCTTACCTGTTATGAATGGGCCCTTTAAAATTAGGATCAAAGGCTCGGGGGTCCCCTGCAGAGACAAACAAACAAACAGACGTCATTCATCTCAACGTATCAGTATCTAATCGATACAGTGATCAATACAGTCAACCGCTGCAGCTGGAGCTCTAACACAGCTGCTCTGCCTGAGCGGTACTGAAACCATCAACCAGAACAGAGTTCTAGATACACAGAACCCAGCCCACTGCTACAGAGGCCATATAGACCAGAACAGACCCGGTTCTGAGCTGATCATCCTCCAAAATCAGTCTGACTACTGAGACACAGAAACTCCGGGCTGTGTTAGTCGCTATGGCGACCCTCTTTGTTCAGCAGGCTCGGTGTTAATAAGCGTCTGGTGAGTGTTAATGAGGTAGAGAACTGATTAGAGCTCGTTTACCGTGCGTGTTCTTCGCCATCACTGTTTTCCTTTGTCTGTAGAAACGCTAGTGTGCTGACTTCTCACCACTTCCTGTCTGACAGGAAACAGCCTTACCAGAGAAGCAGGTGCAGGGTCTCGCTGAAACACTGCCAAACCAACAAACCCAGTCCATTTAGCCCAGCACGCACGGTCAGAACCACGAGGAACACGCGGCACAGAGCGCCTGGGTTCTGTATGAACAGATCACATTCCATAGTCATATTTAATCCTTGTTTTTATTTGTGTCTGTTGTTTTGCTGACAGACAGTAACGCCATGTGACCAACAGACCGAGCCCACGCTCTACTGAGTGATCTCCTCCAGTTCTCTTACACCATCACCAAGCAGAACCCATTCTCCAAACCACCGCTCGGTAACCGTCAAGCCTTCTGTCTGTCTGCTACATCCTCCAACCAGCAGGGTGGAGCTGCTACCTCAGCTAGCATGCTAACAGCTCTGCGCACTGCAGCGTCGTCTGAGGCTCAGTCTGTTCAGCACCAAGCATAAACTCCTAGTTATGGTTCTAGATCTTTCCTTGTGGTGAGAAAGCTACCTAGCTAATGTTAGCGCCCACTGGTAAAACCCAAACCGGTCCTTTTGGATCCCTGATAGGAACCCACATCTCATGTTCCGGTTTCGGCTGTGTGCTGCCCAGATAAAGTGAAGCCTTAGCTCTGCTTTAGCCAGATAGCTAGCTATCATCACCGGCCCTTCTCTGACTGACAGAACCACCAGCCCTTCTCTGACTGACAGAACCACCAGCCCTTCTCTGACTGACAGAACCACCGGCCCTTCTCTGACCGACAGAACCACCAGCCCTTCTCTGACCGACAGAACCACCAGCCCTTCTCTGACCGACAGAACCACCAGCCCTTCTCTGACTGACAGAACCACCAGCCCTTCTCTGACTGACAGAACCACCAGCCCTTCTCTGACCGACAGAACCACCAGCCCTTCTCTGACTGACAGAACCACCAGCCCTTCTCTGACTGACAGAACCACCAGCCCTTCTCTGACTGACAGAACCACCAGCCCTTCTCTGACCGACAGAACCACCAGCCCTTCTCTGACTGACAGAACCACCAGCCCTTCTCTGACCGACAGAACCACCAGCCCTTCTCTGACTGACAGAACCATGACAACCACAACATGAAGAAGTGTACATATCAGGAAACACCCAGAGACTAGATCAAGGAGATCCACACAGCACCGGTTTGGGTTTTACCAGTGGGTGCTAATGTTAGCTAGGTTAGCTAGGTTAGTTAGGTTAGCTAGATTAGCTAGGTTAGTTAGGTTAGCTAGATTAGCTAGGTTAGTTAGGTTAGCTAGATTAGCTAGATTAGCTAGGTTAGTTAGGTTAGCTAGATTAGCTAGGTTAGTTAGGTTAGCTAGATTAGCTAGGTTAGTTAGGTTAGCTAGGTTAGTTAGGTTAGCTAGATTAGCTAGATTAGTTAGGTTAGCTAGATTAGCTAGGTTAGTTAGGTTAGCTAGATTAGCTAGGTTAGCTAGGTTAGCTAGATTAGCTAGGTTAGCTAGGTTAGCTAGATTAGCTAGGTTAGCTAGGTTAGCTAGGTTTGAGGCATCTAGTTTAGACAAGGCGTGCGGTTTTTACAGGAGTATTTTTAATACTCTGTTCTAGTTCTCACTGCAGCCCTCCAGTACCAGTACCAGTACCAGGACCAGTACCAGGACCAGGACCAGGACCCGCTCTCTCCTCACCCTGTTTACACTGTTTCAGTATTATAACAGTTTATATACACGTGACTAAAGAACAGGAATGATCAGTGTTCCAATTCATTTAGTAACATCCACACCACCACCAAACACCTAACACAGCACAGCCTACGGAACCCAAACCCCAGGAGATACTGAGCACATTCTAGCAGGAAGTAGCTACACCCTGTATTACCAGGCAACACTACCAGGTGCGGAGGGTCTGAGCAGGTCTCAGCAGGTCTCAGACTGCTCACTGACGTATCACCCACAGTGTGGAAACAATTCCACACCCACCGCACAGTCGAGGGAACCGTAACGCACGGTAGAACCCAGAGGTGTCAGTTTTCACAGAACACCAGGGCCTAAATACATCAGCGTTTAACAAACCATGCGACAACAGCGCCCGCACATGCGTAGTCCAAACAGGTCCCGGGTCAGCTAGGGTAACGACCCCGCTGGCACCACTGTACCTCACCTTAGCACCTGCGGACACTCCTCTCTCACCACATGGATCTAGAATGATAACTGAGTAGACTCTGTTCTAACAGTGAGAACCTCACCCAGTACCATCACCATGGCTGAGCTGCTATCCAGGTTCTTTCTGGCAGCAGTTTGGGACGCATGTGGAGAGGGCGGATCATTTCAGTGATGGACATGGAGGGTTCCCCCCGGAGAGCACTGATAGGGTCTCTTTACGATAGGGTCCCACGAGAGAACCTCATTCAGGAACGTGAGGCTAACCGGTCGTTCAGTCACGCACTAATAACCCTCTCCAGGAACCGTCCGGCCGCCACGCCTGGCGGATCCACCACGTGTGGAGTAACTGGGTGTGTAGCTGAACTCGGTTCAGATCTGAGAGCCTCACGCTTCAGGGGACCAGAGCAGAAACCGACGCCGCACTCACACTGACCTTTATCTGCTGCACCATCTCCCTCACACAATAACACCCACTGCGGCTCCACCCGGCCTGCTGCTGGCCTGCATCAACACGCTGCACCACCCGCTCACTTCTCTCCCAGTTAACCCTCCAGACTACAGGCTCCCGCACACTTTCAGACGACTCACTCCCGCACAGCTCCAGACTACACACTCCTGCACAGCTCCAGACTACAGGCTACCGCACACTTTCAGACGACTCACTCCCGTACACCTCCACACTACACACTCCTGCTCATCTCCAGACTACACACTCCCTCACACCTCCAGACTACACACTCCCGCACACCTCCAGACTACAGGCTCCCGTACACCTCCACACTACACACTCCCTCACACCTACACACTCCTGCACATCTACAGACTACACACTCCCGCACACCTCCAGACTACACACTCCCGCACACCTCCAGACTACACACTCCCTCACACCTACACGCTCCAGCACACCTCCAGACTACACACTCCCTCACACCTCCAGACTACAGGCTACCGCACACTTTCAGACGACTCACTCCCGTACACCTCCACACTACACACTCCTGCTCATCTCCAGACTACACACTCCCTCACACCTCCAGACTACACACTCCCGCACACCTCCAGACTACACACTCCCTCACACCTCCAGACTACACACTCCCGCACACCTCCAGACTACACACTCCCGCACACCTCCAGACTACACAGTGAACTGTTGATCTTGGTCCTCGTGTGTAATGAACTCTGACCATCCCCAAACACGGTCAGCTGTATTTAGCAGCGCAGCTTCCTGCAGAACCACACGCTCAGCGCACGGGTTCCTCCCACCACACAGCTAGCACAGCGCACGGGTTCCTCCCACCACACAGCTAGCACAGCGCACGGGTTCCTCCCACCACACAGCTAGCACAGCGCACGGGTTCCTCCCACCACACAGCTAGCACAGCGCACGCACGGGTTCCTCCCACCACACAGCTAGCACAGCGCACGGGTTCCCTCCCACCACACAGCTAGCACAGCGCACGGGTTCCACCCACCACACAGCTAGCACAGAGCACGGGTTCCTCCCACCACACAGCTAGCACAGCTAGCCCACAGTGCACAGGCGTTCCTCCCACCACACAGCTAGCACAGCGCACGGGTTCCTCCCACCACACAGCTAGCACAGCGCACGGGTTCCTCCCACCACACAGCTAGCACAGCGCACGGGTTCCTCCCACCACACAGCTAGCACAGCGCACGGGTTCCTCCCACCACACAGCTAGCACAGTGCACGGGTTCCTCCCACCACACAGCTAGCACAGCGCACGGCGTCCTCCCACCACACGGCTAGCACAGCGCACGGGTTCCTCCCACCACACGGCTAGCACAGCGCACGGGTTCCTCCCACCACACAGCTAGCACAGCGCACGGGTTCCTCCCACCACACAGCTAGCACAGCGCACGGGTTCCTCCCACCACACAGCTAGCACAGCGCACGGGTTCCTCCCACCACACAGCTAGCACAGCGCACGGGTTCCCTCCCACCACACAGCTAGCACAGCGCACGGGTTCCTCCCACCACACAGCTAGCACAGCGCACGGGTTCCTCCCACCACACAGCTAGCACAGCGCACGGGTTCCTCCCACCACACAGCTAGCACAGCGCACAGCGTGCTTTAGAACGGGGGGTGGGGAGGAGCGGTCCTTCCCGGGTTAATAAGGTCGAAGGTCGGGCTAACTAAGCGTACCTGCGGCTCTGTGAGCATCACTGGTATTCAGTTTAACCCCGCAGTAAGACACGCCCACCCGTATCTGATTACTCTGAGCAGGAGAAGAACAGTGTCAATCATACTTCAGCCGCTCACAGGACACACCCTGGAACCGCACAGTGGAGACAGCCAAACCCCGCTCGGTGTCTGTCTGCTGTTCTCTCTGGGGAACGAGTCACATGCTAACAGCTCACTGGCTAACTTCCCTCCACAATGAGTCAAAACAGAACTCTGACTAACGGGCCACAGATCCCCACCGCTAGCAGAGCCCCACCGCTAGCTAGCCTAGCAGGACAGTGTGCGGTAGGGTGAGTGCAGGATGTTCAGATTTGATCAGTCTGACAGCCAATCAGAGAAGGACAATTAATTACATGCACTGAATAATCTGGTCCCTGCAGAAAGTCAGATTCAGATAGTGGGAAACTCCGGATCTACACGTGTCCGGCAGTAACTGGAATTCTGCTGTCTAATCAGCCACCAGGTATCTGAATATCCGAGTTCTCCTCCTTTATTATTATAGCAGCGTTATACAGAGGGATTATTACACAGGGATTATTATAGAGGGATTATTATAGCAGTGTTATACAGAGAATTATTACAGAGGGATTATTATAGAGGGATTATTACACAGGGATTATTATAGAGGGATTATTACAGCTGTTTTATACAGCGGATTATTACAGAGGGATTATTACAGAGGGATTATTATAGAGGGATTATTATAGAGGGATTATTACACAGGGATTATTACAGAGGGATTATTATAGCAGTGTTATACAGAGAATTATTATAGAGGGATTATTATAGAGGGATTATTACACAGGGATTATTATAGAGGGATTATTACATCTGTTTTATACAGCGGATTATTACAGAGGGATTATTATAGAGGGATTATTACACAGGGATTATTATAGCAGTTATATACAGAGAATTATTATAGAGGGATTATTATAGAGGGATTATTACACAGGGATTATTATAGAGGGGTTATTATAGCAGTGTTATACAGAGAATTATTATAGAGGGATTATTATAGAGGGATTATTACACAGGGATTATTATAGAGGGATTATTACAGCTGTTTTATACAGAGAATTATTATAGAGGGATTATTATAGCAGCTTTATACAGAGAATTATTACACAAGGATTATTATAAAGGGATTATTATAGAGGGATTATTATAGAGGGATTATTACAGCTGTGTTATACAGCGGTTTATTACAGAGGGATTATTATAGAGGGATTATTACACAGGGATTATTATAGCAGCGTTATACAGAGGGATTATTACAGAGGGATTATTATAGCTGTGTTATACAGAGGATTATTATAGAGGGATTATTATAGAGGGATTATTATAGAGAGATTATTATAGCAGTGTTATACAGAGAATTATTACACAAGGATTATAATAAAGGGATTATTACAGCTGTTTTATACAGCGGATTATTATAGAGGGATTATAGAGAGGGATTATTACAGCAGTGTTATACAGAAGATTATTATAGAGGGATTATAGAGAGGGATTATTACAGAGGGATTATAATAGCAGTGCTGTATCAGTGTTGTTGTAGAGGCGGGCTGTGATCAGGGTTAGTGTGCGGTAAGGCCTGTCTGGTCTCGGTGGTGAAGCTGCTGGGGGTTCCTGTTCAGTTCTCCAGTAAAGGGTTCTGCTGTGGAGAACCGAGCTGCTTTAGCAGCAGGGCTGGCCTGTGTTTGGGTTCAAATCCACACCCATCTCCCCCACTCTCTCTCCTTCTCTTTCTCTCGCTCTCTCTCTCTCCTCCTCTCCCTGCGCCTCCTCTCCCTGCGCCTCCTCTCCTCTCTCAGCAGTGAAGAAGCTGTTTACTCACCGAATCTGTTTTTCTTCTCCTCCGGCTCCATAGCGCTGCTCCTGCTGCTGGTCTGTGTGTAGTCCTGGAGGAATGTGTTAAAGCTCCCTCTCCTTCCCCCTCTTCCTCTCTCTCCCTCTCTCTCTTTCTCCGCCTGCTGGAAACCAACACAGGGTTGCCAGATTTAGCGTACCCACCCATAACCCAATCCAAAGCCCCGCCCAGTTCACCATCACACACGCACATGGCACTGTGCCTTGCCCAGAGAGAATAAAGCCCTACAGAGCCCAGGAAAGGAGTTACACACAGGGGGTACAGGGTCTCAGGGGGTACAGGGTCTCAGGGGGTACAGGGTCTCAGGGTGTACAGGGTCTCAGGGGGTACAGGGTCTCAGGGGGTACAGGGTCTCAGGGGGTACAGGGTCTCAGGGTGTACAGGGTCTCAGGGGGTACAGGGTCTCAGGGGGTACAGGGTCTCAGGGGGTACAGGGTCACTAGGCAGAGTCTCTGGATGAGTGTGTTAATGAACCGGACTGTAGGGCCACAGGCAGCACACACGAGAGGGACCTTTACCACCCCGGAGTGGAGTGCTGCTCCTGCTCCTCGTGTCAGACACTCCAGCCTAAACAGGACTGCAGGGGTTACCGGGCGTTACCTGTAACTAATACTAATAATTAAATTATTATTGTTGTTGTTATTAATAGTACTGTTACTAATTATTACTAATATTAGTCAGTATTAGTCAGTATAACGATCAAAAATATCATCTCTAATTAGGACCAGCTGCTCAGTATGAGGTAATCTCCCCCCAATCTGGCAACCCTGCTCGCTTTTACGGCTGAGAGAGCGCGGCGCCCGAATCCTCCAATCAGAGCCCAGTGGACGTGACTAGCAGGTTTCTCAGCCAATAGGAGCTCAGCCCTGCTTCATTGTGTTCGCTCTCAAACGCAGCGTGGCTTTTCAGCGGAGCCTTAACATTATACACACCTCAGCATCATATACACTGTCACATACGGGTAATAACGGGGCGCCGGAACACGGTACACCACCAACACCACCACCAACACCGCCAACACCGCCACAGCGCCGCCCGCGGGGAGATTACACCACGGAGCAAGCGGAGACGGAGGGGGCGAAGAGGAGGTGGGGCATCAGGGTGGGGCTTCTGAGAAATTAGGCGCGTGAAGCCGTGTGTTCAATAATACACACAGAGTCAGATTACCACACACACACACCACACACACACACACACACACTCACACATACACACCACACACACACACACACACATACATACATACACACACACACACACACACACACACACACATACAGACACCACACATACACACACCACATACATACATACACACACACACACACACACACACACACACACACATACATACAGACACCACACACACACACACACACATACATACAGACACCACACATACACACACCACATACATACAGACACCACACATACACACACCACATACATACATACATACACACACACACACACACACACACACACACACATACAGACACCACACACACATACATACAGACACACACACACACACTCACACATACACACACACACACACACACATACATACAGACACCACACACACACATACATACATACACACACACTCACACACACACACACATACATACAGACACACACACACACACACACACACATACATACACACACACACACACACACACACATACATACACACACACACACACACTCACACATACACACACACACACATACATACAGACACCACACACACACACATACACACACACACACACACACACACACATACATACAGACACCACACACACACACATACATACACACACACACACACACACACATACACACACACACACTCACACATACACACACACACACACACACTCACACATACACACACACACACACACACATACATACAGACACCACACACACACATACATACATACACACACACACACACACACTCACACATACACACACACACATACATGCAGACACACACACACACACACACACCACACACACACACATACACACACACACACTCACACACACACACACACACATACACACACACACACACACACACACACATACATACATACAGACACCACACACACATACACACACACACACACACACACACACACATACATACAGACACACACACACACACACACACACACACACACACACACACACACACACACACCACACACACCACACACATACACACACAGTGATGAGTGAGTAAGTGAGGTGAGGGAGTAAGTGAGTGAGGTTGGGGGGAGGGAGTGAGGTGAGGGAGGGAGAGAGGGAGGGAGTGAGGTTGGGGGGTGAGGTGAGGGAGGGAGGGAGTGAGGTGAGGGACCTGGGGAGCTGGGGAGCTGAGGACCTGAGGAGCTGAGGGTTGGAACGTCTTGGTAAAGGTGGGATCTGAATCTTCCCCAGTGAGTCCTTCACCACACTGCTCACTGGTCTGGGGTCGGAGGGTACGGAACGCCGCAGTGGGAGTGGAATTCTTGCCCATTCTTTCTGGATATGAGATTCCAGCTGCTCCACAGTCCGGGCTCTCTGTCTGATCCTCCTCCTCATGATGCTCCGGCATTCCTGCAGGATCCGGACCACACTGTCCCTGTCCCTCTGGAATGGCCGGTGACTTCCCGGGAAACATAACATCCCAATATCTGCCTCCACAGCCGAGCTACGCCCACACAGAATCAACATCCGGGTTTTCCCAAACACAGGCGGTAACATGGACTGCAGCTCACGGTTCCGCTGTCTGTGGGACCGGCTGGGATGAGGGATGTTCTGTTGGACTGGGTGATGATGGTCTCAGTGCCGAGCCGAGCTGGGTCTGCTGGTAGAGTCTTTGATGGACCCGGGACACCCAGCCACACTGAGTTTACATACGGGCTCAATCAGAGCTCAGAGTCTAAGACCACCCCCAGGACCATCCTCAGGACCACCCCCAGGACCATCCTCAGGACCACCCCTAGGACCACCCCCAGGACCATCCTCAGGACCACCCCCAGGACCACCCCCAGGACCACGCCAGGACCACCCCCGGTTACCTACTTCAGGTGTGGTGTTTTACAGGCAGCCGGTTCCACTGCTGTCCAGCAGAGGGCAGTGTAGGACAGCAGGTCCTGTTACTCATCATGTCATTCAGTCGCTCAGTGCTGGATCCAGACTCGGATCAGGGAACCTCCATGAGTGGTACGGCTCTGGGTATGTAGGGGGTCCATTCATACCTGCACGACACAGATTAGCAGCCCAGCGGGAGTTCGGAACCACACCGTCCGAGCCGAACAAGGACCAACCTGTCCCGGAACGATGGGAGGAGAAGAGTCTGGGGGAGGGAAGGAACCCCCGTCTGGAGGGGGGGTAATAGTGCCCGTCTTATCAGCCTCAAACATATGGACACAATAAGGGCAATATAGTGTTTCCAATAAAGTGGCCAGTTAGAGGAAGTACAGGGTGGGTGTTTCCAATAAAGTGGCCGGTTAGAGGAAGTACAGGGTGGGTGTTTCTAATAAAGTGGCCGGTTAGAGGAAGTACAGGGTGGGTGTTTCCAATAAAGTGGCCGGTTAGAGGAAGTACAGGGTGGGTGTTTCCAATAAAGTGGCCAGTTAGACGAAGTACAAAGAGTTTTTTTTTTTATTGAACATTTTAACCAAGTTACAACAATCATCCACCAATCCCCCACCCCAGTAAACAACCACCCTCCCACACCCTACCACACCCCCCCAACCACCCTCCCACACCTCTGTAGGGTCAACTTGCCAACACGGATACTTCCAAACCACGGGACGAGTTACCACCGAGCCAAACTCACCCAAACCGCAAACAGGTGGTCCCATTCTGAAGAGCTGGAGGTGAACACCAAGTTCAACAGTCTACGGATGTTTGAGAAAATGAGCCGTCCTTAGACAAAGCCAGATCGATCCACTGAAAGAATCAATGGGAGAACGGGTTCTAAGCGCAGAGTAAGCTAACGGGTCGGTACCAGCCACATCAAGTTGGATCCCTGTCCTTTTTCAGTACCAGTGAAACTGTTGCCTGAGTAAGGGCCGGAGGGAGACACCCAGTATCCAGTGGAGAAGAAGTGGAGCCGCTTCATCTGAGCTTTAGAGTTCAGTACCGACCCATCAGGACCTGGAGACGTCCCGCTAGACACAGAACCAAGGGCTTCCAGAATTTCCCTGAGTGTAATAGGATTGTCCAGGTTCTGAACCATGTCAGGATGTATGACAGGTGTCATCTAAAGACAGGTGCATCATGTCTGGATTAGAAGGGTGCTCAGAGGTATAGAGCCAGGCACAGTACTCAGCAGGAGTCTGTCTGGATTC
The DNA here is from genome assembly GCA_024036415.1 of Prochilodus magdalenae. NCBI lineage: Eukaryota > Metazoa > Chordata > Actinopteri > Characiformes > Prochilodontidae > Prochilodus > Prochilodus magdalenae. Next base: position 58,906 of record JAMWET010006419.1, on the reverse strand, counting down.
CTCCAGGTGAGTCCTTAATCTGAGGAGTGAACCTGGAGGCAGCAGTTCTCCAGAGCTGATGGGCCAGTAAACGCCACTTCTACCCCGCATGCAGTGTGTCCTGGGCGTGTGTCTTTAGAGAGTCACCCTTACACCTGGTCCAGAGTTGGATCCATGACGCAGTTTAGATCTCCCCCAGAAATAGGTTTGTGTGTATCCAGGTGTGGGAGGACAGATAGCAGCCCATTCATAAAGTCTTCATCTTCCCAGAGCATAAACGTTACCTACCAGCACTGGCACCTGAACACAGCACCCACTGTAAGGGTGAAAAGGTGCGGTGCAGGAGTCAGACCCGGGAAAAGGCACTGGTCCCGGGACTCTCTAAAGACACACGCCCAGGACACACTGCATGCTGGGTAGAAGTGGCGTTTACTGGCCCAAGCAACCACACATCTCACCGTTACTGTCCGGAGTAGCAGCCGCATCAGACGGGAGGCTAGGCTACACCTAGCTCCTTCGTCCCGCACAGAGAGCTACCAACCCATAACCCATTCCCCACCTGAAGATAGAGTAACACTTCCGGTGACGGTATGTCTTACCAAGCTGTCTACTGAGCTCACTCTTAACTCTCGACTCCCCCAGACAACCAGAAAGTCCCCAGAATCAATCAATGATCAAAAAAATAAATAAATAAAGTTTACCGTAGAAGAACCGCAGCGGCTGTGGAAGCTGTGAAGGGAACGACCCCTGGGTCTGCCTCCGGTCTCTCTGCCTGTGGCGGGTGAGCGGCCAGGCCGGTGGGCTCTCTCGATTATCGGCTAGGTCCAAACAGCTCCTTGAGCAGCTCTGTTGTAAACCCAGTTGGATCGTTTAGCTCCAGTCCCTCCGGAATCCCACCTTCTGGAGCGGTTTCCCAGATCATCCAGTTTCTCCAGTTGGGAGACATTGGCGTGGTTCTAGCCGGGAATCGTGCGCAGCTGGTGTGGACTCCAGCTCAGTAATGCTCCAGTGCGAGGCAAAAGCTCGCTCCAGGGAGTCACGAACCGGCTGAAGCGATTCGTTCAGAACCCTGAAGGTTTTCTCCATTTTGTGGTCCAACTCCTCCCGAAAGGCCGTGAACCCTCTCGGAGGGGTGTCGCTGTCTGTGACTGACGTCGCCCCTAAAGCGGGGCCGGGTGGTGGACTACGTCCCGTAGTATTCGCCCGAGCGGCCGAGTCGAGGTCACCTCGAGGCGGGGGCCAGCGGGGGTACTCGCTAACTGGGTTGAGATAGCCACAGGGACGGGTGTTGGAGGAACTGGCTGGAGCAGGGTTGGAGGAACTGGCTGGAGCAGGGTTGGAGGAACTGGCTGGAGCAGGGTTGGAGGAACTGGCTGGAGCAGGGTTGGAGGAACTGGCTGGAGCAGGGTTGGAGGAACTGGCTGGAGCAGGGTTGGAGGAACTATAAGAGAGTTTGTGATCTTATGGCGGAAGTGGGAGCACAGTAGGCCGTCTTTAGCTGTGCCCTGGGGAGCCGGAGCTCAACACGCTCGCCTAACCCGCCATTTCAACCGGAGGTCCAGGACGGTGTTTCTAATAAAGTGGCCGGTCAGTGGAGGCACAAGGCGGGTGTTTCTAATAAAGTGGCCGGTCAGTGGAGGCACAAGGCGGGTGTTTCTAATAAAGTGGCCGGTCGGTGGAGGCACAAGGCGGGTGTTTCTAATAAAGTGGCCGGTCGGTGGAGGCACAAGGCGGGTGTTTCTAATAAAGTGGCCGGTCGGTGGAGGTACAAGGCGGGTGTTTCTAATAAAGTGGCCGGTCAGTGGAGGCACAAGGCGGGTGTTTCTAATAAAGTGGCCGGTCGGTGGAGGCACATAGAGGGTGTTTCTAATAAAGTGGCCGGTCGGTGGAAGCACAAGGCGGGTGTTTCTAATAAAGTGGCCGGTCGGTGGAGGCACAAGGCGGGTGTTTCTAATAAAGTGGCCAGTCAGTGGAGGCACAAGGCGGGTGTTTCTAATAAAGTGGCCGGTCGGTGGAAGCACAAGGCGGGTGTTTCTAATAAAGTGGCCGGTCGGTGGAGGTACAAGGTGGGTGTGTTCTATAATAAGGCACAAGCGTGGGTGGCCGGTCTGTGGAGGCACCCGGCGGGTGTTTATAAAAAAGTGGCCGGTCGGTGGAGGCACAAGGCGGGTGTTTCTAATAAAGTGGCCGGTCGGTGGAGGCACAAGGCGGGTGTTTCTAATAAAGTGGCCGGTCGGTGGAGGCACATAGAGGGTGTTTCTAATAAAGTGGCCGTTCGGTGGAGGCACAAGGCGGGTGTTTCTAATAAAGTGGCCGGTCGGTGGAGGCACAAGGCGGGTGTTTCTAATAAAGTGGCCGGTCAGTGGAGGCACATAGAGGGTGTTTCTAATAAAGTGGCCGGTCAGTGGAGGCACAAGGCGGGTGTTTCTAATAAAGTGGCCGGTCAGTGGAGGCACAAGGCGGGTGTTTCTAATAAAGTGGCCGGTCAGTGGAGGCACAAGGCGGGTGTTTCTAATAAAGTGGCCGGTCAGTGGAGGCACAAGGCGGGTGTTTCTAATAAAGTGGCCGGTCAGTGGAGGTACAAGGCGGGTGTTTCTAATAAAGTGGCCGGTCAGTGGAGGCACAAGGCGGGTGTTTCTAATAAAGTGGCCGGTCAGTGGAGGTACAAGGCGGGTGTTTCTAATAAAGTGGCCGGTCGGTGGAGGCCACAAAGGCGGGTCTAATAAAGGAGGCCGGTCAGTGGAGGTACAAGGCGGGTGTTTCTAATAAAGTGGCCGGTCAGTGGAGGTACAAGGCGGGTGTTTCTAATAAAGTGGCCGGTCAGTGGAGGTACAAGGCGGGTGTTTCTAATAAAGTGGCCGGTCGGTGGAGGCACAAGGTGGGTGTTTCTAATAAAGTGGCCGGTCGGTGGAGGCACAAGGCGGGTGTTTCTAATAAAGTGGCCGGTCGGTGGAGGCACAAGGCGGGTGTTTCTAATAAAGTGGCCGGTCAGTGGAGGCACAAGGCGGGTGTTTCTAATAAAGTGGCCGGTCGGTGGAGGCACAAGGCGGGTGTTTCTAATAAAGTGGCCGGTCAGTGGAGGCACATAGAGGGTGTTTCTAATAAAGTGGCCGGTCGGTGGAGGTACAAGGCGGGTGATTCTAATAAAGTGGCCGGTCAGTGGAGGCACATAGGGGGTGTTTCTAATAAAGTGGCCGGTCAGTGGAGGCACATAGGGGGTGTTTCTAATAAAGTGGCCAGTCGGTGGAGGCACAAGGCGGGTGTTTCTAATAAAGTGGCCGGTCGGTGTAAATCAGTGGGGGGATCAGCCTGTCTCCTGTGAGGTCCTTTAACACCGCGCTCTGCGCTAATGCTAACCCGCTAACGGCCCGAGAGGCTTAGGTGATAATCTGATAAGGGCTGAGCTGTGGGCGGAGGCTAACAGCAGCCGGTCAGTCCGCCCTCAGCAGCGCAGGCAGAGTGTGTTAGTGAGCGTTAGTGTGATGGACCCTGCGGACCCCTCGGTGTACCGTCAGTACCGGCCCCCTCCTCGGGACCTGCTCCAGCTGCCCCGCACGCTGCTCTACCTGCTGATGGCCGCCGTGGTGGTGGTGGCCGTCGCCTACGCCATTGTGGGTCACTTGATCAAGGACCTCGCTCACGACATCCTCGGTAAGGCCTGAAGTGATCGATCAGAGACTGGTTAGTGATTAGTGATTGATTAGTGATTAGTGAGTGATTAGTGACTGGTTAGTGACTGGTTAGTGGAGGATTAGTGATTAGTGATTGATTAGTGGATGATTAGTGACTGGTTAGTGGAGGATTAGTGATTAGTGATTGATTAGTGATTGATTAGTGGATGATTAGTGACTGGTTAGTGGAGGATTAGTGATTAGTGATTGATTAGTGATTGATCAGTGATTGATTAGTGGTTAGTGACTGGTTAGTGACTGGTTAGTGACTGGTTAGTGATTGATTAGTGACTGGTTAGTGACTGGTTAGTGACTGATCAGTGATTGATTAGTGATTAGTGACTGGTTAGTGATTGATTAGTGACTGGTTAGTGACTGGTTAGTGACTGATCAGTGATTGATTAGTGATTAGTGACTGGTTAGTGACTGATCAGTGATTGATTAGTGATTAGTGACTGGTTAGTGACTGATCAGTGATTGATTAGTGATTAGTGACTGGTTAGTGACTGGTTAGTGATTAGTGATTGATTAGTGATTAGTGATTGATTAGTGACTGGTTAGTGGAGGATTAGTGATTAGTGATTGATTAGTGATTGATTAGTGGATGATTAGTGACTGGTTAGTGACTGGTTAGTGGAGGATTAGTGATTAGTGATTGATTAGTGATTGATTAGTGGTTAGTGACTGGTTAGTGACTGGTTAGTGACTGGTTAGTGACTGGTTAGTGATTAGTGACTGGTTAGTGACTGGTTAGTGACTGGTTAGTGATTAGTGACTGGTTAGTGACTGGTTAGTGATTAGTGATTGATTAGTGATTAGTGATTGATTAGTGACTGGTTAGTGATTAGTGATTGATTAGTGATTAGTGATTAGTGATTGATTAGTGACTGGTTAGTGATTAGTGACTGGTTAGTGACTGGTTAGTGGATGATGCTGTAGAGGACAGGACTGTCTGGACTGTACAGGACCAGCAGGGAGAGATTAGGCTGGAAAATGCTGGAACATTCCACAGGATTCCAGAAACACTGACCAGAAGAACGGACAGCAGGCTCTACAGTAGTCTGAGAGTGCTGGGCTTATCTGAGATCCAGTCATGAGTGTGTGTGTACAGTGTGCGTGTGTAAGTGTGTACAGGTATGGGTGTTAGTGTGTGTGTGTACAGTGTGTGTGAGAGTATGGGTGTGTGTTAGTGTGTGTGTGTGTACAGTGTGTTGGGTGTTAGTGTGTACAGGTATGAGTGTTAGTGTGTGTGTGTACAGGTATGAGTGTTAGTGTGTGTGTGTGTGTGTGTATATAGGTATGGGTGTTAGCGTGTGTGTGAGAGTATGGGTGTGTGTTAGTGTGTACAGGTATGAGTGTTAGTGTGTGTGTGTGTGTGTGTGTGTGTGTGTACAGTGTGTGTGAGAGTATGGGTGTGTGTTAGTGTGTGTGTTAGTGTGTACAGGTATGAGTGTTAGTGTGTGTGTATAGGTATGGGTGTTAGCGTGTGTGTGAGAGTATGGGTGTGTGTTAGTGTGTGTGTGTTAGTGTGTACAGGTATGGGTGTTAGTGTGTGTGTGTGTGTGTGTGTGTGTGTGTGTGTGTGTGTGTTAGTGTGTACAGGTATGGGTGTTAGTGTGTGTGTGTGTGTGTGTGTGTGTTAGTGTGTACAGATATGGGTGTTAGCGTGTGTGTGAGAGTATGGGTGTGTGTTAGTGTGTGTACAGTGTGTTGGGGTTTATGTGTGTGTGTACAGTGTGTTGGGTGAGTATGGGTGTTAGTGTGTTGGGTGTTAGTGTGTGTACAGTGTGTTGGGTTTGTGTGTGCACAGTGTGTTGGGTGTGTGTGTACAGTGTGTTGGGTGTGTGGGTATGTGTGCACAGTGTGTTGGGTGTTAGTGTGTACAGTGTGTTGGGGTTTATGTGTGTGTGTACAGTGTGTTGGGGTTTATGTGTGTGTGCACAGTGTGTTGGGTGAGTATGGGTGTTAGTGTGTTGGGTGTTAGTGTGTGTGTATGTGTTAAAGTGTGTTGGGTGTGTGTGGGTGTGTGTACAGTATGTTGGGTGTTAGTGTGTACAGTGTGTTGGGGTTTATGTGTGTGTGTACAGTGTGTTGGGGTTTATGTGTGTGTGTACAGTGTGTTGGGTGAGTATGGGTGTTAGTGTGTTGGTGTTAGTGTGTGTGTACAGTGTGTTGGGTGAGTATGGGTGTTAGTGTGTTGGTGTTAGTGTGTGTGTACAGTGTGTTGGGTGAGTATGGGTGTTAGTGTGTTGGTGTTAGTGTGTGTGTGTGTGTGTGTGTGTGTGTATACAGTGTGTTGGTGTTAGTGTGTGTGTGTGTGTGTGTGTGTGTGTGTGTACAGTGTGTTGGGTGAGTATGGGTGTTAGTGTGTGTGTGTGTGTGTGTGTGTACAGTGTGTTGGGTGAGTATGGGTGTTAGTGTGTGTGTGTGTGTGTACAGTGTGTTGGTGAGTATGGGTGTTAGTGTGTTGGTGTTAGTGTGTGTGTGTGTGTACAGTGTGTTGGGTGAGTATGGGTGTTAGTGTTAGTGTGTGTGTGTGTGTGTACAGTGTGTTGGGTGAGTATGGGTGTTAGTGTGTTGGTGTTAGTGTGTGTGTGTGTGTGTACAGTGTGTTGGGTGAGTATGGGTGTTAGTGTGTGTGTGTGTGTGTACAGTGTGTTGGGTGAGTATGGGTGTTAGTGTGTTGGTGTTAGTGTGTGTGTGTGTGTGTGTACAGTGTGTTGGGTGAGTATGGGTGTTGGTGTTAGTGTGTGTGTGTGTACAGTGTGTTGGGTGAGTATGGGTGTTAGTGTGTTGGGTGTTAGTGTGTGTGTGTGTACAGTGTGTTGGGTGAGTATGGATGTTAGTGTGTTGGTGTTAGTGTGTGTGTGTGTACAGTGTGTTGGGTGAGTATGGGTGTTAGTGTGTTGGTGTTAGTGTGTGTGTGTGTGTGTGTGTGTGTGTGTGTGTGTGTGTATACAGTGTGATGGGTGTTGGTGTTAGTGTGTGTGTGTGTGTGTGTGTGTACAGTGTGTTGGGTGAGTATGGGTGTTAGTGTGTTGGTGTTAGTGTGTGTGTGTGTGTGTGTGTGTGTGTGTGTGTGTGTATACAGTGTGTTGGGTGAGTATGGGTGTTAGTGTGTTGGTGTTAGTGTGTGTGTGTGTGTGTGTGTGTGTACAGTGTGTTGGGTGAGTATGGGTGTTAGTGTGTGTGTGTGTGTGTGTGTACAGTGTGTTGGGTGAGTATGGGTGTTAGTGTGTGTGTGTGTGTGTGTACAGTGTGTTGGGTGAGTATGGGTGTTAGTGTGTTGGGTGTTAGTGTGTGTGTGTGTACAGTGTGTTGGGTGAGTATGGGTGTTAGTGTGTTGGGTGTTAGTGTGTGTGTGTGTACAGTGTGTTGGGTGAGTATGGGTGTTAGTGTGCTGGTGTTAGTGTGTGTGTGTGTGTACATTTGTTTGGGTGAGTATGGGGGTGTACGGTGTGTGTGTGTGTACAGTGTGTTGGGTGAGTATGGGGGTTCCAAAGTTGGTGTTAGTGTGTGTGGTGGTGTACAGTGTGACAGTGAAGTATGGGTGTTGGCTTAGTGTGTGTGTGTGTACAGTGTGTTGGGTGAGTATGGGTGTTAGTGTGTTGGGTGTTAGTGTGTGTGTGTGTACAGTGTGTTGGGTGAGTATGGGTGTTAGTGTGTTGGGTGTTAGTGTGTGTGTGTGTACAGTGTGCTGGGTGAGTATGGGTGTTAGTGTGTTGGGTGTTAGTGTGTGTGTGTACAGTGTGTTGGGTGAGTCATGTACAGTACGTGTCACCTGTCTCCATCTCACTGCTGAAATGGCCACACGAGCTTCCGCTGCCCACTGGAACACTTCCTGACCCATCTGGACCCAAAGCCGGAGGGTGGTCTTGACGGAGCTGGACCTGTTGGGCTGAAGTATTGATTACTCTGTGTGGAGTATTCTATGGGTAAACAGAACAGCAGCAGTACCACCATGGCCCACTGGGGGGCGCAGCCCACAGGCAGCTCCATCAGCGATGCCACAGCTGTCCGTAACCAGGAGCCCATGAGGTCATAACTGTCCTCTCTCTCTCTCTCTCTCTCTCTCTCTCTCCACAGACTACACTCTGGGTCCACATGAAGAGGACCTGAAGGAGATCACTGAGGGTGGTGAGTCCAGCCCTTCCCACATGCCCCCTGCGCTGACCCTGTCCCACCCGAACGCGTTCCATGTGTGGGATCAGGATGACGTGGTGATTCCGCTGTCTCCAGAGGAAAGCCCCCAGACCAGCCCCCTGCTGGCGGTCATTCCCTACATCCCTCACTTCTTCCCCTCGCATGGTGCCCACGGCAGCCACGGCGCCCACAGTAGCCACGGGGTCCACAGCGCCCCCTCCAGCCCCGCCCTCACACTGATGCCTGAGTACAGGAGCCCCAGCAGGACCCCCCAAACCGAGCACAAAGGGACCACCGTCACCCCAGAGTGTCCTGTGACCTCCACATACTTCTACCCCTGAACACTACTGACCACGGACTGGGCCACCGCACCCGGGGGGCTGCTCCGCCCGGGGTAGTAGCTGCTATAGAAACATCACCTCTCCACTCGGAACAACCCGGACTACTGAACTCCCCCGGGTCCCAGTCCTGGGCCCGCCCAGAGTCCACACTTCACAACACATCACCCTTCACCCGTAGACGCAGGTCCCACTTCCGTCCCCTCATTAGAACCCTGAATGGGCTTGAGAACATCACAGAACGTCAGTCAGAACGTCTGAGATCAGTTTGTTACGTGACCTGTGACCTTGGAGGATCGCCGGAGGGTTCCTGGCAGGAGCGTGGGCCGGTGGAGGAGCAGCTCTGGTCTGAAGCTCTGCTGTCGCTGGGGTCTGGCTAAGCCTGGATTTTCTGGAAGCAGCTTTTGTGAGGCGGTGTGAGGACACCGTGAGGAAGACCTCACCTGCGGGAGAGCCGAACCGGACTTACCACCTGTACGCCGTCCTGGAGTGACACGCGTGAGAACCCGCGGGGGAAACACCGCTTCCTGCACCGGGGGCTAGTGACGCCTCTGTGCTCTCACAGATCTGTGGCTTACTGTCCATGCTGAGTGCAGCCCCCTGCTGGAGAACCCCCGAACTGAGCCCTCTCATTCATTCACAGGAACGTCATTCTAGAACATCAGGACTAGGGTTCTGTATTTCCAGTGACAAATACAACACGTGACTCAACACTTTGATAAACTGGTGTAACAAAATTCACTAACACTATTAAATACTGGGAGACTTAAATAAGGGGGGGGGGGGGGTGTATCCATCTGTCTTCCCCGATATGAAGTTTTGTTTTTGATCCTACATTAAATAAACTTGATTAAAGACACAGACAGGTTACAGCACCGCAGTTGTGTGGGTTCTATAGGGTTCTAGAAGGATGAACGCCTGCTGCACAGGTCAGGCCTGGCGAGGAAACAGAGACAGTGAGCTAAACCCATTAGCGAGCCTCTTCCCTTTACACGGCCGGTGCCGGCTGAGGAGGGGATTTAGCATTAACTTAGCACATGTCCTCAGGTCACCTGGCCGTCCCAACACTAAAGGTAACGTGTGATCAAAAGGAGTCCATCAGAGAACACCAGAACCACACAGGAGACCCCACGGACCCCTAAACCCGCAGGCTTTACCCACAACATGGTTTAAACAGTGATGCTAACGCTAACGCTAAAAATAAACCCTGCAGCCTCAGTTTAATAAGATTCCGAGTCAGCTGCTTGACCTGATCCGATCAAACCCACCTTAGATAAACGCCCTTAGGGTTCTTCCGGGTCACTGCCTAGAGGGGAACCGAGGACAGGATTACAGACCATTAGCTAGCCCATGTGTCCCGTTAGCATGAACTACCGTTCCTGGGTAAGGTCAATCCAGCAGTGCAGCGTGAAGAGGAGCTCTGATAGAACAACACTCTGGTCCGGTCCGGCCCGGCTCCACAGTCTATGGGATCAGCTGGAGGATCTGGAACGTTAACAGGAATTCTGCTGCAGCCCTGGAGAACTACAGTCCTGCACTGCTCAGGGTTCTCCTGCTCAGCTGAGTAACGGACCTGGGCCAGCACCCCGACCCAGGAGAGGTCCAGTTTGGGATCCGTGACTCATTTAGAACCCTCCCCGGAGTGAGGGGGTTAACCCGAGGGTCGGTGTAGATGGTGCAAGTTAGACTTCCTGTACCGCACCCTGCAGCAGAGCAGCTCCAGTACTGACATACCACACCTCCTGCTGAAACCACACACACAGTCCAAACAGGCCGTAACTGCACCTTTAAAACCGATATGTAAATGAGCTCCGGACCGCGAGGCTGACCGCCCTGGCGTTTAGGGTCATTAGTGTTCAACAGCGCCGGCCGGTTCCGACCCTACTACACCACCAACCCCTCTAGAACATCAGCGCTCCACCAGTCAGTGCCACGGAGCAGTGGGTCAACTGGAGAGTCAAACCACCACCACCACCACCACCACCACCAGTCCAGATCCTCCGCACCGCACGGCTCCAGGGCCGGACACCATCACATGCAGGTTGAGAAGCTCTGGTCCGTGTAGAGGGGTTTGGAGTCATACCGCTAGTTTAGGGAGGAGCCACCTCCCACCTGCAGACTCAGGTAAACAGACTCCAGGGGCTGTTTCAAGCCCCACACACAGTCACCTCAACACACCCCACAGAGATGGAGCCAAGACAGAACTCCAAACCAGCAGAACCAGATAAACCCCAACCTCCAGAACCACACCTGCCACAGAGCAGACAGGCTCCCACCCAGGCTTTAAACCCGACTGCACTCAGGTCTACTGCTGCCCTCTGGTGGCCGTTCACCACAAACTGACGAAGCCAGAGACGGAGTTACTTCAAAGCTTATTTAATCATTTAAAACTCTTTAAACATTTATTACTCAAAACAGGTAAAACTTCAAAGCTAAACATCAAAGCAGATTTAAAACATCTGTACAATAGAACCAGAATCACTCTAGAACCTACACTACAGCCACACCACCTCAAGTCTTTAAAAAGGGAGTCCTCCACAGCAGGGCGGGACCTCCAGCTCACAGATCCCGTTTGGGAAGAACGGCCCTGTACAGCGAGGTTCCTCTGGCCTGGATGAACGTCATGGTCAGTTTCTTCTTGTTCACCTCCATGTGGGTGAAGCCTCCCAGGGTGGAGGCCTTGCCAGTGAAGAACCTCAGGGAGTTTTTAGGAACATCGTTGCGGTGCCGAACGTCTGGATCCATGAAGTTCCCGGCGCCACTCACGACATAGCCGATTCCAGACTCCTTCAGGTACTGAGGAGGAGGAGGAGAATTAGGATCAAAGCAAACCTGTTGGTATGCTGATTGGCTGCCAATTAGCCGAGTTAGGGTTCTAAAGTGGTGAAAAGTCTAGGACTCCAAGAGAACCACCACCACCCAGAACAGCTTCTCAAAATGCTAAAAAGAAATTAGCAGTCATGCTAACCTGCAGGTTGTGGTCATGGCCACACAGGTAGGCTGTGGCCTTGTACTTCAACAGCAGGGGGCGGAGTCTCTTCAGCAGACAATCTGTGGGGCCGTGTTCAGAGATGGACCAGACAGGGTAGTGTCCAGCCACCAGCAGGAAGTCTGCCCTGGAGCGAGCCATGCGTTCCTGCAGCCACAGCAGCTGGCGGTTAGCCTGGATGTTGCTGCGCGGCCCCTGCGGCTTCTGGTCCAGGAAGTCGTCAGTGTTTCCGCACAGCAGCACCGTGTCCAGCATCAGGATGGTCATCGTGCTGTCCGTCTTTGGGATGCGGAAGTTCAGCTCATAGTAGTAGTACGGGAAATTCCTGGAGAGAACAGACCGCATTAGCTGCCAGCCGTCAAAGTAGCATCTTAGCATTAGCAGAGATGCTAATAGGGAACATACACAGGGACATGGACCCAACTGGGCCTCACCATGTGCAGATACGACGACGTGACCAACGACCGAGATAAAGCTTCACTGTTCAGTAAACAGATTAGAGCCACTCCGTTAGTCACCTAGCTAGAACCCACCATCGTGGAGACACCCCCACCTAAACACCGACTAGAGCCACCACGTTACCAGTCACCTAGCTAGAACCCACCATCATGGAGACACCCCCACCTAAACACAGATTAGAGCCACCACGTTACCAGTCACCTAGCTAGAACCCACCATCATGGAGACACCCCCACCTAAACACAGATTAGAGCCACCACGTTACCAGTCACCTAGCTAGAACCCACCATCATGGAGACACCCCCACCTAAACACAGATTAGAGCCACCACGTTACCAGTCACCTAGCTAGAACCCACCATCGTGGAGACACCCCCACCTAAACACAGATTAGAGCCACCCCGTTAGTCACCTAGCTAGAACCCACCATCGTGGAGACACCCCCACCTAAACACCGACTAGAGCCACCACGTTACCAGTCGCCTAGCTAGAACCCACCATCATGGAGACACCCCCACCTAAACACCGACTAGAGCCACCACGTTACCAGTCACCTAGCTAGAACCCACCATCGTGGAGACACCCCCACCTAAACACCGACTAGAGCCACCACGTTACCAGTCGCCTAGCTAGAACCCACCATCATGGAGACACCCCCACCTAAACACCGACTAGAGCCACCACGTTACCAGTCACCTAGCTAGAACTCACCATCGTGGAGACACCTTGCTGTACTGAATCTGCGCGAGGACGTTCCCTGCATGGTCGTGGTTGCCAGCAACAACAAACCATGGAACATTAAGAGACTGTGCGGTGTAGACCTTCTCGAAGGTTTCCTACAAGAGCAGAGCACAGGTGAGATCTACACCCACCGAGTGGTGGGAACCAGACGCCCACCTCTACAAGTTCCACAGAGTTTACGTGAAGCAGTTAGAGAACCTGGAACCGGGGATCATCCACGCTCTTCACTCCTTTATAGTAAAAGTTATCTCCGAGGGCTAAAACGAAGTCGGCTCCCAGCTGGTCCGCCGTGCGGCCCATCTCCCGGGCCGTGGCCCACTCTATCGGGGTGATGAAGGGAGCATTGGGCAGACCACCCCAGTCTCCGACCACCAGGAAGCGGATAGATGATTGATTACCTAGAACCATCACAAACACCAGACAGGTTAGAGGCAGAACACTGGGCTAAAGAGCAATACAAGAACCGAATCTGGACTTCCCTCTCCACCTTAAATAGCAGCTGCTGCATTCCTCACTTAAGGTGGAACAGAAGGAGCCAGTAGAGAAATTTAGCCCCATGCCTTCCTCTGAACCACGCAGCCAGCGCCGGCACACGGCCAGCACACGGCCAGCGCCAGCACACGGCCAGCGCCAGCAGCAGTCCTAGAAGCTGGAGCTACCGCTAACGACGCTCAGCTGGACACGCTCTGCTGTGATTACAGACAGTCACTGCTGGGCTGATTCAGCTTCAGCTCAGGAGCTACCAGGCTAACATGGCTAACCAGCTAGCCAACACTAGCAGTTACATGGCACCAACTGCACTCAGCTCAAACTGGACCTACCTGGGAGTCCCAGACTCTACAGACACGCTAGCTTGGCTAAGAGTTTAAACAGCGCTCAGATCTGAGGTGCTGAAGCTCAGCCTCCATCACTAGCAGCATCCCTGCGTAGTGCACCACACAGAACCAGCAGCAGGCTCTAGATCATGCACTAAGGGGAGATACAGGTGGAGGTCTAGAGACTCATGTGTCGATGTAGGACTGCACCATGCAGGGAGCAGGAGCCGTCTGAGACTCAGGCCAGCTCAGAAGAAGCAGCAGCTCACCTTCTTTGGTTTCCAGGTCAATGAATGAAGGAGGGTAGCAGAGGACAGCAGGGACAGCAAGGAGGAGGACGACCAGCTGTGGAGACATCTACAAACAGAACCCCAACATTAACTCACAGGAGCAGGAGGGCACGCCACATCAGGAGCACCTGAACACACTCACCTTACACACCATGCTTCCTGACTCCCTCTCTCTACACCTCCTTCTGACTGGGTACCTCCTCACTCAGCCTTTATACTCCCACTACCACACCTGTCCCACCTGAACACACTCATCACTAACACCAGTCAGGTGTTCCTCTCCTCCAGCTGATCCTCACTCAGTGTGTGGGGACATATACTTGTTTGGTCTTTACCACACGTATGTGTGTGATGTGTGGTATATGGTAAATCCTTTTAAATGTGTTGTTATTATTAATATTATTATTATTATTATTATTATTATTATTATTAGTATTAGTGTTATTAATATTAATGGTGTGTGGTTTAAGGTTACAGGTGTGAGGTAAGTGTGTGGTCAGTGTGTTTTATACACAAAGTATGCTTTAATTAAACACCACACGAGACCACCCGCCCTGCACACGCAGTCTCGGCCCCTTCCGCTCACACAGAGCGCCACAGTCCCACACGCGACTCCGGATTCATCCTCACCATCCCCTTCATGTGTGCAGGGCGCCTCCAGGACCAGGGCTGAGAAACACCAACCTAGACCCCCCACCAGTCACTGGATTAGGTCCACTCCATCAGCTCCACTGACCGTACAGGACACTCTGTAGGTGTACAGGTCCAGACTGTAGTCCATCTGTTTCTCTGTGTACTGTATTACCCTGTTCTTCAATGGGCAGGACCCCCACAGGACCCCCACAGAGCAGGACCATTCCAGCACAGAGGCAGTGTAGCTGTGGGGTGGTCGGATTCATTCTCAGTTAATCACTCCTGCAGGGTACACCTGACGTGGTGGTGGTGTGGTAGTTCAAGCGTTTCTGTGTGGTGCTGGTGTGAGTGTATCAGCTGGGCAGCCTGCTGCTGGACACACTCAGTGTCAATAGGGCAGCGTCCTGTCGCGTCACGCGCCATGTGGGGCATGCGTTCTCGGTGGGCAGCGTCCTGTGGGCAGCGTCCTGTGGGCAGCGTCCTGTGGGGCAGCGTTCTGTGGGCAGCGTCCTGCGGGGCCAGCGTTCTGTGGGCAGCGTCCTGCGGGGCCAGCGTTCTGTGGGCAGCGTCCTGTGGGCAGCGTCCTGTGGGGCAGCGTTCTGTGGGCAGCGTCCTGTGGGGCAGCGTCCTGCGGGGCAGCGTTCTGTGGGCAGCGTCCTGTGGGCAGCGTCCTGTGGGGCAGTGTCCTGTAGGTGGCGACCTGTGGGCAGCGTCCTGTGGGGGCGGTGTCCTGTGGGGTCGGCGTCCTGTGTCCACTGATGAAGGACTAGAGGATGACCAACACTGCACTGTGCAGCAGCAGATGAGCTATCGTCTCTGACTGTCCATCTACAAGGTGGAGCAGCAAGGTAGGAGTGTCTAATAGAGTGGACAGTGAGTGGACACAGTGTCTCAACACTCCAGCAGCACTGCTGTGTCTGATCCACTCACACCAGCACCACCCACACTAACACACCACCACCACGTCAGTCACTGCAGTGCTGGATCTCCTGTGTTCGAGGATCCTGTATGTGAGGAAGTGCTGGTATTATCTGGACCCGTCAGAGACTCGCGGTTCTCAGCGGCGGAACCTTCACTCTTATTAGTACAGATGATTATTAATGTCTCTGGAACTCAGCACTGTGAGGTTCTGAAGGGTTCTGTGTTCTCCTGTGTACTGACCCTGAACATGAAGTGGGCATACTGTACATTAAAGAAGCGGTGTGAGATCTGAGGTGGATCTAGTGTATAATAACCTGTATCCATAGATCTCTGTGTTCTGGTTATCTAGAACGAGCTTGATATCTACATAGGAAATCTAAAGAACTACTGCAGAACCTTAAGGTTCTAATGAACTCAGTTTCAGTAATCATGTCAAAGTCAATACCAAACCAGGGTTCTACCACCCTAAGAATATCAACAAGATGTTCTAGCTAAACCAAACCTGGAGAACCTCACCCACACCTTTATTCCTAGCAGGACTGATCACTGTAACGTTCTACGAACTGGAGCAGGACTCTCAGATCGGTAGAACTGCTCAGTTGGTCCTGCCTAGGGTAAAGACTAAACACAGAGAAGCAGTTAACAGATAGCACCAGAAGAACCCTGGTACTAGATACTTCTAAATCCAGGGTTCCTGTGAGGGCAGCTCAGTTTAAACACGTCGGTCCTGTAACAGAACGTACCACCCTGATATAATACTCAGATCTGATCATTAAGATCAGATACAGATTACATCGTTTAGGTTCTATTCCCTCTGATCTAGGTGTAGGTTCTATTATCCGTGTTCTCGCTCACTGGTAACGCTCTGTATTGCCCATGTTAAATGTTGAGTCATTAGCTGGAGCACTTTGCTGGGAGTGTCACCGGTTCAGGAGCATCAGCTAAAACCAGCGTCCCCCAGTGATGGCGCTGATCCAGTTAAAGGTTCTGTTAGATCTAGAACGGCGGTACCGGGTTAATCTAGATAACCTGGGTCCTCTCAGTAATAGTGAAGGTCAGATGCGTTACTCACAGCGCAGGCCCGCGGGAGGTTCTCCGTGTCTCTGGCTGTTCTGCGGTTTCCTGTGTTTCTCCACTCTAACGGCCGGTTTATATCCGGGCCCCTCACACGTACGCGCCGCGTGACTGACAGGCTAGTCGGAAAAGCAGCGCCAGCATGCCAACACTGACACACCGGCATGAGACCGGGCAGCTGCCCACATGACCCGCCCACAGACGGCGCGGTACTCACCGGAGACAAACCAGGAACACCGTCTACACCAGCGGGACGGGATTCTAACGTCAGAGATACACACACCCACACACTCCACACACACCACACACACACTACACACATATACACACACACCACACACACTACACTACACTACACACACACACCCACTCCACACACACACACACACACACTACACACATATACACACACCACACACACTCACACACACACTACACACATATACACACACACACACCACACACACTACACTACACTACACACACACACACACACTCCACACACTCCACACACATATACACACACACACACACCCACTCCACACACACACACACTACACACATATACACACACACCACACACACTACACTACACACATATACACACACCCACACACTCCACACACATATACACACACCACACACACACACATACACACACTACACACATATACACACACCACACACTCACACATACACACACACCCACCCACACACTCCACACACACACACACACACATATACACACACACACACTACACTACACACATATACACACACCACACACACACCCACTACACACTACACACTCACTACACACTCACTCCACACACACACACACACACACACTACACTACACACTCACTACACACACACACTCCACACACTACACTACACACTCACTACACACACACCCACTCCACACACACACACACACTACACTACACACCCACACACACATATACACACACCACACACACATATACACACACCACACACACACACACACTCACTACACACTACACACTCACTACACACTCGCACTACACACACTCACACACAAACACACACACACACACCAACTACACACTCACACACCAACTACACACTACACACACTCACACACAAACACACACACACACCCACACAACACACCCACCCACACACTCACTACACACACTCACACACAAACACACACACACACACACAGCTGGAAATCACCTGGAAGTTCCAGATGTGACCTGAAGGGAACGTCACTGACACCATTAAAAATAGAAAAGGTTTTATTTTCTCGTGGCCAGTGATACGACAAACAGCTTAACACCACAGGCTACAGCCAGAGACACGAGGAACACAGAACCTTCCAGAATAGCAGAACATCAGACGTGTTCAGGTCCACTCAGCTGGACGCAGAGGAAGCTGGCTGATGGAAACGTTCCTGACGGGAACAGAATAACTTCCTCTCAACTCGGACAGTCCCATGAATCACTCCAGGCTAAAATACACAGCTAACGGAGACGAGGGGAGCGAGGGATGAGCGGTGCGCTCCGGTTACAAAAATAACGCAGACAGAACCGACAGAACCGAGCAGAGTCCGAATCTACAGAGAGCCCGAGAGCTCTGCCTCGGCGGGGCTCCAGGGGGCGCTGCAGAGGGGTGGGGTACAGGTGAGCCAGGGGGGTTTATCTGTAGCTGTAGCCGGAGTTGCTGCCGCTACCGCTGCTGTAGCCCCCCAGGTGTGGGTAGGCACTTTGATGGTACCCATAATCCTGTGAGGCGGTTCCTGGAGGATCAAACGAGGACTCAGCACCGTACCCTGCAGCACAACACAAAGCACACCAGGAGTGAGCGGCGCTGCTGCACCTCCATACATGGACTCACTCCGACAATCAGTCAATCACTCAATCAGTCAGTCAATCAATCAGTCAATCAACTCATCAATCAACTCAATCAAATCAATCAGTCAACCAAATCAGTCAATCTATCCATCAATCAGTCAGTCAGTCGATCAGTCAATCAATCGATCAACTGACTGATGGTAATCATTCATAAACTGCCTTTATGTAGCAGTCAAACAATAGGAATCGTATCGCCCCCTACGCTTCCTGTAGTGTATTACAGTCCGTCAGAATGAGCGTGCGGGTCGTATCGCCCCCTACGCTTCCTGTAGTGTAGTGCAGTCTGTCAGAATGAGCGTGCGGGTCGTATCGCCCCCTACGCTTCCTGTAGTGTATTACAGTCTGTCAGAATGAGCGTGTGGGTCGTATCGCCCCCTACACTTCCTGTAGTGTATTACAGTCTGTCAGAATGAGCGTGCGGGTCGTATCGCCCCCTACGCTTCCGTAGTGTAGTTTACAGTCTGTCAGAATGAGCGGTTGTGCGGGTCGTATCGCCCCCTACGCTTCCTGTAGTGTATTACAGTCCGTCAGAAATGAGCGAGTTTATGCGGGTTTCGTATCGCCCCCTACACTTCCTGTAGTGTTATGTGCAGTCTGTCAGATTGAGGTTGTGGGTCGTATCCCCCTCTACACTTCCTGTAGTGTATTACAGTCTGTCAGAATGAGCGTGCGGGTCGTATCGCCCCCTACACTTCCTGTAGTGTATTACAGTCTGTCAGAATGAGCGTGCGGGTCGTATCGCCCCCTACGCTTCCTGTAGTGTATTACAGTCTGTCAGAATGAGCATGTTGGTCATTATCGCCCTCCTACACCTTACCTGTAGTGTATTACAGTCTGTCAGAATGAGCGTGCGCGGGTCGTATCGCCCCCTACGCTTCCTGTAGTGTATTACAGTCTGTCAGAATGAGTGTGTGGGTTGTATCGCCCCCTACACTTCCTGTAGTGTATTACAGTCTGTCAGAATGAGCGTGTGGGTCGTATCGCCCCCTACGCTTCCTGTAGTGTATTACAGTCTGTCAGAATGAGCGTGTGGGTCGTATCGCCCCCTACGCTTCCTGTAGCGTATTACAGTCTGTCAGAATGAGCGTGCGGGTCGTATCGCCCCCTACGCTTCCTGTAGTGTATTACAGTCTGTCAGAATGAGCGTGTGGGTCGTATCGCCCCCTACGCTTCCTGTAGTGTATTACAGTCTGTCAGAATGAGCGTGTGGGTCGTATCGCCCCCTACGCTTCCTGTAGTGTATTACAGTCTGTCAGAATGAGCGTGCGGGTCGTATCGCCCCCTACACTTCCTGTGGTGGTTTACTGTCTGACCGTGTCCCGAGTCTCACCTCCGTAGCTGTAGTCCTGTCCAGCTGTGGCCTGGTTGGGGTAACCATAACCATAATCCGGTCCCACCAGCGGAGCTTGACCCGAACCCTGGTTCTGTCCAGACTTCTTAAACTGTGAGTAGGCCTGGCTGTACTGGTTGTAGTATCCCGAGGCAGGAGGTGGGACAGCCTGGTAGGTGGGCGTATTTGGTCCGGCGGATGCATCTATGTCACCCTGGTCTGATTCAGCAGAACCGCTCACATCTGGATCACTAATAGCTGTACCGCTCACTGCTGCCCCACCCGCACCTGAAACAAGAACCACACATTAATGTGTAGTGGAGCAGTGGTGTGTGGACAGACGGGTACACAGAACCTCAGTACAGCACAACCTCCAATACGAGCACTGCCGTTACAGCCGGCGAGCCAGAGCGCCACAGAGTCATGAGGCGGTGTTCCGGTTCTGGTTTTGATATACGGCCTGTTTAGGTTTCTGACACAGCAACTACAGAACCTGCTCACTGAACAATGGGCTGAACCTCTAATATCAACACCGTGTTAATTAAGCCTGAGCGCAGTAACAGAGTAAAGGGCTGGAACTCCAACGAGCCGTGTTAGTGGGCCGGGACCAGCGCTTTCTGTGGAAGACCGTCTGGCGTGAGCTTCAGAACTCCTTTTAGAGGAAAGAGGAGAACCGGAAACAACATCATTGCGCTCGGTACCGTAAGGACGGGTTCTCATGGCTCACCTTGGAAACTGGAGCCTGCGTTGTTAAACCCTCTGCCTCGCCCCCGGGCCCTGCCACGCCCCCTGCTGGCTGAAGAGTTAAACCCTAATCCCGTCATACCGCCAAAACCCTGTAACACACACCCACACCCACACACAGACACACCCACACAGACACACCCACACAGACAGACCCACAGACACACCCACACACAGACCCACACAGACACAGACAGACACACCCACACAGACACAGACAGACACACCCACACAGACACACCCACAGACACACACACCCACACAGACAGACACACCCACACAGACACACCCACACACAGACAGACACACCCACACAGACACAGACAGACACACCCACACAGACACACCCACACAGACACACCCACACAGACACACCCTTAGTAGTACAAGAACAGATGGACCTAGTACACCAGGAGCTCCGATCTGGAAGCTGGAATCGGAATCGGAGAGCAGCTGCTCGTTTTTACCGGAGGAGGAAATCTCTTCTTCTTCAGGCTGTCGGAGGAGGAGGAGGAGGAGCTGTACGGGAACAGCTTCTCCAGAGCCGCCAGCGCAGCGTTAGCCTTCGCTATCTTCTTATTAGAACCAGAACCCTGAAACTTCTGACCATCCACCTCCACCTGAGGGGGGGGCAGAGACAGAGAGAGAAGGGTGGAGAAAGAGAGAGAGAGTAAGGTGGAGAGAGTGAGGGGGGACGCGAACCGGACTGTAGGGTGACGTTAAGAGGACTGTAGGGCGATGTTAAGAGGACTGTAGGGCGACGTTAAGAGGACTGTAGGGTGGTGTTAAGAGGACTGTAGGGTGGTGTTAAGAGGACTGTAGGGCGATGTTAAGAGGACTGTAGGGTGGTGTTAAGAGGACTGTAGGGCGACGTTAAGAGGACTGTAGGGCGATGATAAGAGGACTGTAGGGGGATGTTAAGAGGACTGTAGGGTGACGTTAAGAGGACTGTAGGGCGATGTTAAGAGGACTGTAGGGCGACGTTAAGAGGACTGTAGGGCGACGTTAAGAGGACTGTAGGGGGATGTTAAGAGGACTGTAGGGCGCGACGTCTGAGAGGACTGTGATAAGAGGTGAAGTGGACTGTTTGAGGGCTGACTTTTTACATAAGAGGACTGTAGGGGTGATGTTAAGAGGATTGTTTAGGGGGCTGATGTTAAGAGGACTGTAGGGCGAAGTTAAGAGGACCGTATTCTATTTAGGCGACGTTGTTAAGAGGACTGTAGGGGGATGTTAAGAGGATGTTTAAAGAGGATGAGGGCGACGTTAAATTTTAAGAGGACTGTAGGGCGATGTTAAGAGGACTGTAGGGCGACGTTAAGAGGACTGTAGGGCGACGTTAAGAGGACTGTAGGGCGACGTTAAGAGGACTGTAGGGCGACGTTAAGAGGACTGTAGGGCGACGTTAAGAGGACTGTAGGGTGATGTTAAGAGGACTGTAGGGCGACGTTAAGAGGACTGTAGGGCGACGTTAAGAGGACCGTAGGGCGACGTTAAGAGGACTGTAGGGTGATGTTAAGGCCACACTGCTAACAGCAGGTCTGAATCTGCTCTGTTCCACCGTCTGTGTTCATGTGTACCAGTGAATCCACACAGTCAGAAACCACACACTCCTCACCTCCAACTAACCCTGACCAGAGCATGTGTCATTGCTGCCCCCTAGTGGGACAGACTCTCATTAACCACATGTGGAGGCAGGAGGACACGACCAGGGTGGGGTTCTCACCTCGATGGTGAAGATCTTGTCGTTGAAGCGTCCTTTCACAGCAACGACCTCATACTTCAGACTCCGCCTCTTCTCATTCAGCTCCATCACGGGGTTCTTCCCGTGCTTGGTCAGGATGGGCCCTCCCTGTAACACAGCCTACACACAAACACCCGTAGAGACACACATGCGCCCCACACACACACACACACACACACACACACACACACACAGAGAGAGAGAGAGAGACACACGCACCCCCCCCCACACACACACACAGAAAGACACACACACACACAGACACACACACACACACACACACACACACACACACACACAGAGAGAGAGAGAGACACACGCACCCCCCCCACACACACACACAGAAAGACACACACACACACACACACACACAGAAAGACACACACACACACACACACACACACACACACAGAAAGACACACACACACAGAGACACACACACCATTGTCTTACGTTACTTGTGGGGACCTCCAGGAGCAGGGCTGGTGACCACTGGTCCAGACCGACCTTCTCAGTGGGCTCAAAGGGACCCGCACCAGAAGGAGCAGTGAGATGATGAGAGGAGTGTGTGGATGTACGTACCTCAGCTCCATCCTCTCCTCCAGTACCGTCTCCCTCCGTCTCAGTGGTGGTGGTTGCCTTGGGAGCTTCATCTGTATCCTGGCTCTGACTGGCTGTCTTGGTGTCCGAGCCCGTGGACAGACCCAGACCCTGCAGCGCCTGCGGACGCACAACGTACATCCCGCGTTACATCACAACCACAATCGTCCAGCAGCAGAACGTTCGTTTACAGGCCGCCAATCCGGAGCCGACACTCCAAACTGCCCTGAGTGGAGGTGAAGGTAACCAGACGCCCCCTCTAAAAGCTCCCTCACAGAAGGTTCCTACACGAGGTGGTTCCGAATACGCTGCCTGATTTCCATCATCCACATACTCCCAGGAGGCAGGTCGCTCGTGATGGTGGCGCCTCTACGCCTGGCGCGGAGCACACGCCGACGTTCTGTTCTCCAGCTTCTAGCTCCGTTACACTGCTCCACCTTAAACAGTGCAGCAGCTACATTAAGGCTCCTCAGGTTCCACTGAAGGTGGAACGAGGAAATTCAAACTATCGTCTCTGTGTGTGATGGACCGCTTTCCTTATCTGGGTCGGTCCAACACAGTACCAGCAACAGGAGGTAAGATTATCAGAGACGTAATGTTCTAGATAGTTCTTAGTGTTTAGCACTAGCTAATGCTAACAGCTGGGGTAATATCAGAGACAATGTTCTAGATAGTTCTGGGTGTTTAGCACTAGCTAATGCTAACAGCTGGGGTAATATCAGAGACAATGTTCTAGATAGTTCTGGGTGTTTAGCACTAGATAAAGCTGAGGTAATATTATCAGAGACGTAATGTTCTAGATAGTTCTTGGTGTTTAGCACTAGCTAATGCTAACAGCTGGGGTAATATCAGAGACAATGTTCTAGATAGTTCTGGGTATTTAGCACTAGATAAAGCTGAGGTAATATTATCAGAGACGTAATGTTCTAGATAGTTCTTGGTGTTTAGCACTAGCTAATGCTAACAGCTGGGGTAATATATTAGCGAGATGTAATGAACTGGAAAGCGTTTGGCACCTAGCGCTAGCTAACCTTAACTGTGGAGATAATATAACTGTAGATGTTCTAGATAGTTCTTGCCCATAAGCACTAGCTAACGGTAACACGAGGTTCCTGTGCCGTAGGCCTGTGTGGGTGGCTCCTGCGAGCTGCAGTAACTCACCTTCTGGGCCACCAGCAGTTTAGCGCCGCGCTTGGACGAGCCGGTGGCCTCGTAGGACATCCCGTCCACCTCGATGGCCATGGTGAACTGGGGCGTGTGGTCCGGGCCGGTCTGGGAGACGAGCCGGTACAGGATTCCGGGCCGCAGCTGATTCAGCTTCATCAGCGCGTTAGCAGGTTCAACACGGAACTCTACCACACAAACACAGAGCTCAGTGGACTGAACACAGCAGCAGGGACTACCCAACACCACCACCACACTAACACTGCTTACTGAACACCCGTGCTGATTAACCAAGACCCGCAGCCTAACGCTGGTACTAAACTGGACCCACAGACACACCGATAACACGGAAACGCTCTCGGGGACTAGATATCACTCCTGTTCTAAGAGCTACAGATCGCTCCAGCCTCCTCTACATCACCAACATCAGAGTCTCCCGGTTCACCTGGGGGAGAACCCAACACCACAGTGCTGCTTGTAGACAGCCTGTAGACGAGGTGGACCAGTCAGACCCAACCGAACCACAACTCACAGGCAGTCTGGCTCCGTGGGTGTGGCGTTAGAGCCTACACATCAACAAACCCCACACATCAGATCACAGCGGTGCGGTTAGAAGGGGTTTATGGGCACACAGAGCGAAGAACACCAGTCTGCCAGTCCAGTAGGAATCGGGGGCGGGGCTTCTGAAGGAGCGCTCACGTGAGCCCCCCTGTAAAATAACAGCTCAGATTCTCTTACAGCGGGGAAGCACCGCACAGGTAACTCCACACGCTCCGGAAGCTTCCCGGTTCACTCTGGAACTCCTCACACGGAGCCCTGCTCGTCCCTCAGCGGGTACAGAGGACTGGAGGCTGGCGCAGCACGGCTGTAAATACGGAATATCATCGTCCCGGAGACTTGGTCAAATACCCGAATACTTTAACAGTAAAAACCCTGACCCTGACCCTAACCCTGACCCTAACACTGACCTTAACCCTGACCCCAACCCTGACCCTGACACTAACCCTGACACTAACCCTGACCCTGACCCTAACCCTGACCCTGACCCTAACCCTAACACTGACCTTAACCCTGACCCTGACCCTAACCCTAACACTGACCTTAACCCTGACCCCAACCCTGACCCTAACCCTGACCCTAACCCTAAAAACCTAACCCTGACCTTAACCCTGACACTAACCCTGACACTAACCCTGACACTAACCCTGACACTAACCCTGACACTAACCCTGACCCTAACCCTGACCCTAACCCTGCCCCTAACCCTAAAAACCTAACCCTGACACTAACCCTGACACTAACCCTGACCCTAACCCTGACCCTGACCCTAACCCTGACCCTGATCCTAACCCCAACCTAACCCTGACCCTAACCCGACCCTAACCCTGACCCTGATCCTAACCCCAACCTAACCCTGACCCTAACCCTGACCCTGACCCTGACCCTAACACTGACCTTAACCCTGACCTTAACCCTGACCCTGACCCTAACCCTGACCCTGACCGGAATAAGGGAAATCGGCAGTGGGACAGGGGTCATCGGAACGTCCTCGTCTGAGCTGAGAGACAGGAAACCGCGCCCGCCCCTCTACAACTAAACGGGTGGAAGGGGTGTGGTCAATTCGTCAGTGAGCAGGGGAGGGGCCACGCTGCAGGAGGAGGCGGGGCACTCCTTAGGTGTGCTAAAGTTAACGCCCACTAATTCGAATGCTGCCTCCAGACTGGATCTAATGGGTTTGAGCGCAGACCGGCGCCGATCCGCTCTGCGGGTATGAGGGTGACCTTGCGGGCTGTGATTCTGGTGCTTGCCTTTCCGGGGGAATTTGGCCTTCCGGGCGCTGGGGTCTCCGTCTGCGTACGGCTCCAGCGGTCGCTTCGGGACGTACGGGCCCGGAAACGCTCCCGGGACCTGCGCTGCAGAGGGGGAAACAGGAGCACAGATGAAGGAGGAGAGCCCGCTGAGGGCTGGGAGGAGAGCAGGCGCAGGGAGGGCCTCACCTGTGTAGTGCAGGTCACCGAACATGCGGGCCGCTCGGGGGGACAGCCGGTCCATCCCCAGGACTTTGTGCATCTGTCCAAACGCAGCCAGCCGCAAGGCAAACTGGGACACAGACAGAACCGGTCAGTACAGCGTGATCCGGGGACCGGACCCGGCTGCACACTCTGCACCAAACACGCAGCCTCCATACATGGACCGACGGAGTTCCCTTACGGCTCTCTACCCCACACCAACATCGTCATTAACACCACTAGCTGGAGGATCCCAATCGACCGGTCCCTCACTCCACAGAAACCTCCAACAGACACCTGTCTAGAACAGGAGATCGGAGAACCGACACGGGGTGACCAATGTCTGTACCTGTGCACTCTGGGTGATGTCCTCACGCTGCTGGCAGGTGAGATGAGTAATGGCGTCCACACTGTCCCGCTCACACGGGTCGGAGACTCCCGGACCGTCTGCACACAGAGGTCACAGACACGAGCTCATCAGGACTCCAAACCCACACACCGCTCAGGAGAACCAGCTCAGAGCCCAAACACCTGTCCTAACACGGACACCAGGTAAACGGACACCTGGACTGAAAGGCGTGTGGTGGGACTCACCCTCCAGCAGGACTCCTGACGCCAGGCACTCCAGCACTCTCCTCATGGACTCTCCCGGACCCATCGGCCGATCGCTGGTGGACAGGGCTCGCTCACACAGCAGCTCCAGAGCCTGCGGGACCAGAGAAGGGGAGTGGATTACCGGCACCCGAACAGAACCGCGCCAAACTCCACTGGTACCGCCCAGAACCCCACCAGTCACGGCCCAATCAAACTCCACTGGTACCGCCCAGAACCCCACCAGTCACGGCCCAATCAAACTCCACTGGTACCGCCCAGAACCCCACCAGTCACGGCCCAATCAAACTCCACTGGTACCGCCCAGAACCCCACCAGTCACGGCCCAATCAAACTCCACTGGTACCGCCCAGAACCCCACCAGTCACGGCTCAATCAAACTCCACTGGTACCGCCCAGAACCCCACCAGTCACGGCCCAATCAAACTCCACTGGTACCGCCCAGAACCCCACCAGTCACGGCCCAATCAAACTCCACTGGTACCGCCCAGAACCCCACCAGTCACGGCCCAATCAAACTCCACTGGACCCGCCCAGAAACCCAACAGTCACGAGCTCAATCAAAACTCCACTGGTACCGCCAGAACCCCACCAGTCACGGCCCAATCAAACTCCACTGGTACCGCCAGAACCCCACCAGTCACGGCCCAATCAAACTCCACTGGTACCGCCCAGAACCCCACCAGTCACGGCTCAATCAAACTCCACTGGTACCGCCCAGAACCCCACCAGTCACAGCCCAATCAAACTCCACTGGTACCGCCCAGAACCCCACCAGTCACGGCCCAATCAAACTCCACAGAACCCCGCCAAACTCTACTGGTACCCCAGAGAACCTGCCAAACTCCACCGGTACCACACAGAACCTGGACATTTCACCAGCACCGTAAAAAACCTTACTGTTCCAACGGTACCGCACAGAACTGCATCACTCTCTGCCCAGTCAAACTCCACAGACACCATACAGAACCCCACCACTCCGGCACCGTACAGAACCCCACCACTCCTCCACCGGCACCGTACAGAACCCCACCACTCCGGCACCGTACAGAACCCCATCACTCGCAACCCAGTCAAACTCCACCGGCACAGTACAGAACCCCACCACTCCTCCACCGGCACAGTACAGAACCCCACCACTCTTACACCGGCACCGTACAAAACCCCATCACTCCTCCACCGGCACAGTAAAGAACCCCACCACTCCTCTACTGGCACCGTACAGAACCCAACCACTCCTCCACTGGCACCATGCAGAACCCCACCACTCCTCTACTGGCACCATGCAGAACCCCACTCCTCCACAGCACCATGCAGAACCCCACCACTCGCGGCCCAGTTAAACTCCACTGGTCCCGTCGTCCCTGCCCAGGTGTTACTAGAGGTCATCACTGGACTGACCCGCTAACCGATCAGCGACCCGAACACTGTGTGAAGAGCGGACGGGTGAGGAAGGTGTCGGATGCAGACGGACACTTACCCATCCTTTGAGAGGAGCCCAGGTGGGGATTCGTGCGCAGAGGTCTCTGAAGATCCGGATCACCATCACACACGACTCCAGACTGTTGACTTTAGCCTGTTAGCACCAAGACAGACCATCACACTCACACGGCGCACCGGGACCACCCGCACACAGCCTGAGCTCATTAACACAGTAGCAGGCCTCTGAGTCCCGGCAGGACCACACATCGACACGCACTCTCAGGTCCACCTGGACAGGTGAACGTTTCAAATACTCAGAGACGTTCACCAAATCGGGTCACATACGCTGCTCGCTAACAGCTGGGGGACATCTCGCTTCGTCAAGGCGGTTCCGGTAAACGGACCCACATCACGGGTTAACTCTCACCTGGTGGGCTTAGAGGCGGAGACACGACCAGGAGCACAACCACCTCAACATCAGGTCAGCATCGGCGGACACCTGCCTCACATCAGAACCGGACAGGAGATATCAGAACCGGACACGCGATATCAGAACCCGACAGACGATATCAGAACCTGGACAGACCATATCAGACACGAACAGACGGTATCAAAACCGGACAGATGGTATTAGAACCTGGACAGACGGTATCAGAACCTGGGCAGACGGTTTTAGAACCGGACAGGCGATAGCAGAACCGGACAGAGGATATTAAAACCGAAAAGGCGCTTTCAGAGACGGACAGGCGATATTAGAACCGGACAGACGTTATCAGAACCCGTATAGATGGTATGAGACCCAGACAGACGATACCAGAACTGGACAGGTGGTCTCAGAACCTGGAAAGACGTATCAGACCTGGAGAGACGGTAGCAGAACCGGACAAACAGTAACAGAACCTAAACAGACGATACCAGAGCCTGGACAGACCATATCCGGAACCGTACAGACGCGTACCTGTACCTGACGTGTCTGATACGCACTGCACTCTGCATTTTATTCATTTTGCCGCACGTTGGAGACGAACATTCCGGAAGGTTCCGAGGTCATGCAGCTTGGTTCTATACCACACACCTGCGTAAACCTCCGTGAGGTAACGTCACCCGGGCGCCACGCCTGCTGTTGTCTCAGTACTGCCCTCTAGTGGGTGTAAACACTCTGGCGGTTACTCTGAACTGACACGGATTTTCACGAGTACAGAAACGTCATTACCCGTTCGGCCTCCTGACCCCTGACCCCTGACCCTGAACACCCTGAAAGGAGACGCGGTAAACGAGTGGAGGAGCAGAGGAGGCGTCTTCAGACCAGCTCGTTAACCGGTTCGACACCGGACAAGGCATCGGCATGCTAGTCCCCAAACACTCTGAAATCGGACGGAACCCTGAGAAAGTAAGGTGTCCCCAAACTTTTAGTGGGCAGCATATCGTTCCCAGGTTCCCACGGAAACGGCAGGTTAAAGGTTAAGAGGTCGACAGATAAAAACGAGGTGCAAACCTGGAACCACTTGGCGTGTCGGAGAGCGGCGAGAGAAGCCAGGCATTTCTGCCTGTCCAGAGCGTCCGGGGGGGCCGAGGCCGACTGCGACTCTACCAGCGCGGGGGGTAAAGGAGAAAGGCACAGTTTGACCAAGGGGCCTCTGACCTCCCACTGGGGGGTGGAGCCAGCCTACATGCCCACAGGAGGGGTGGGGAGAGGGGTGGAGTCTGTGTGATGACATCACTTCACATAGAAACTGTTTAACAGGAGCCCGGATCAGATTCCCTGCACCCGCCGTTCCCCAAATACAGCAGGCCGAGGCACGTGCAGAGCCTCAAGCCCAACAAGCATGGTGCTAACCGCACACCTGCCTCAAACCGTGTGGAGACGTTCAGTATCTCTAATAGACTCGCTCATGTGGTACTGTCACATACACATGGACTCAAGTACGTTAGCTTAGCCAACGGTAGCGGCTGCCAAGAGGCTGCTGTGTGAGTCGTGCTAATGCTAATTGGTGGACATCAGCCTCTATTACTCATTAGCTACTTTAGCATTCTCGGCTTCCGAACGTCTCGGCTGGGCCAGTTCCACTGCACTATCGCTTTAAGCTCTCAGAGCACTGGTGAGAAATGGTTCTAGTCTGGGGTCACCCCGTAGAGACCACACCCCTTTACCCGCCTCCAGGCCCAGCTGCTCCTCCCCCTGGAGAGTCAGAGAGCTTCCGGTTGGTCAAAAGTCCACCGTCCCTAAAAACCTCAGACACTAGGAGGCCTGGCTGAGGAGGGAGCACACAACAGCAGCAGGGTGATCAATCAGTTCACAACATCGCAGGCAGAACCTGAGCACACCTCGTCTACACTACAGCTGACCCTCATCAGCGCGGAGCCAGCAAGAGCTCCCCCTACAGAGCAGCCGTGGTACAGCATTAACACTCACTGAACACAGAAACATTCACAGTGTAGAGCACTAACATTTCACTGGAGTCTGCACAGCCTCCGTCTCCACTCGGCACTACACGCTAAAGCAGACTCCTGGCGCTCCGCACGCGCCGCCGGCACACCGGCCGCTCAGTTTGTACCTGCGCCCTCTTTCTCCGTCTGCTCCCGGATCGACGGAGACGTCAGGTGGATCTGCAGCTTCAGGCCCGGCTCCTTCACGGTCTTCACCGCGATAGCAGCGTCCTCCTCCGACGGAGTGACCTCGAACTCCTCATCCGCCTGCGTCTGGAAAAACACCACCACGCTGGGGTCAGAAACACATCCGCACAACATTCCTTCAGGAGTTTAAACATTCCCAGTCCCCTGTGTTCCGACCCTTCCCCATCAACACACCTACACATTAACCCTTCAAATAACGGAACAAGACACTTCAGCGTTTACTCCATCAGCGTTTACTCCATCAGCGTTTACTCCATCAGCGTTTACTCCATCAGCGTTTACTCCATCAGCGTTCGGAATCTGATCCCACACGGTTCAGTGAAGAACCGGAGCAACAAACGACAGTACAGTCGAGTAAGTCGATCTTCAGACCCTCAGACAGCACCGAGTTAAAAACAGACCCGGTTCTGTAGTAGAACCACTGCATGGGGTCAGGAACACTTCCCAACACCATTGTGTGTGAACACAGTTCATCACTGCTCCACACACAACAGTTAAACTCCACCATGAAGAGAAGAACCCAGATATAACCAGATCCAGCACCACCACCTCCTCCGGATACCAGCTCATTTAAGGTGGACTGAGGAGATGTAGAAAAGTGTCCTGTGGAATCAAAACCTGGAATTCTTTTAGGAAATCATGGATCCTCCAGGATAAAGAGGAGAGGACACGGTTCTAAAACCAGGATCCAGGATGTTCTGTGTGTGTGGGTCATTAGTCCACATGTCCTGGTGACCTGCACGTCTGTGAAGCTCCATTAACGCATTACGGGATTTGGAGCAGCATGTGCTGCATGAAACATCTGGAGCATCATGGAAATAGGATCCAGGAGACTCTGGAGGAGGCTGAACTGTGGAGCAGCCAGAACCCGGTATCAAGCAGGAACAGTGAGATCTCAGTGATCCGGCTAAAGCGACCTGCAGGTCAGTAGACCCGGTCCTGTCTACAGCGTGCTCCGACTCGACGTTTCTGTTACCTTCAGCACCTCACTGAGTTTAGTGGAGATGAGCTGTAGCGCTGTAGTGGTGGGTGTGTTACTGCAGAGCAGAACCAGCTCCAGGTCCAAATCCTGTTTCAGCAGCAGCCCCTTCGCCACCAAACCAATCCGCAGAACTCCCTTCAGCGTAGTCGCTGACCCGTCACTGTAAACACAAACACGGCACGGATCAGGCCTCGCCGTAAACAGAACCCGGCCAAACTCAGGAGGACGGTTCTGTTCTACATCTGCATTCCTGCTCGTGCTGGATTCTGTAATCCCCAAAGCACCTGACTCTTAGAGGTCCGATATGGTGATATGTGATTCACCTTTGAGAGGCTCCGTCTGTGGATTTCTGCTCATCCATCCAATCAGAAACCCGCTTCAGCCCCTGCTCCACGCGGGACACCATGTTCTGCACGGCCTGCAGCTCCTCCGGAGACGGATACACACTGGCGTGCTTGGCCTTTACGTGCCGGTCCTCACTGAGGAAGGTGCGCTGAGGTGGAGGCTTCATGTCCTGAGAAGATAAACACAGGAGATCAAACACCAGCAACACAGCCCAACACCAGGAACTACCACACACCGGGCTGCCCCCTACACTTCCTGTAGTGTATTACAGTCTGTCAGAATGAGCGTGTGGGTCGTATCGCCCCCTACACTTCCTGTAGTGTATTACAGTCTGTCAGAATGAGCGTGTGGGTCGTGTCGCCCCCTACGCTTCCTGTAGTGTATTACAGTCTGTCAGAATGACGGTGTGGGTCCTATAGCCTCCTATGCTTCCTGGATCTTGATCATGGAGCAGGTGTAGTGGAACTCCCTCGCTGACCCCAGGTGTATAATAATGAAGCTACTGAGGAGTTCGGAGGTTCTGTCTTACCGGTTCCCCATGAGAGAACTCAGTCTGGCTCTTCTTCCACTCGGCCAGGCAAGCGTGGTAGTGTCGGAGATCCTCCTCGTAACACAGACAGTCGTACCAATACCGCAGCTCCTCAAACCTGAGACACGAACAGAGACACAACTCCACTCTGAGATGGGACGTCACGCACCGTCACTGCTCTCCGGTCAAATCAGAATTTACCTCACCATTACCCAACACTCGTTTCAGTCGCGGGGAACCAGACCTGTACCCTTGACCAAGTGAGCTAACCACCAACAGCCTCCGGAGCGCCGTGGAGAGGGCTCCAGGCATGTGTGCTCACTGCCCGCTAACGTGTGGGTTTAACCCTCACACCCTCAGAGAGCCTCTGCTCGGAGAGCGGCTCGCCTCTGCTCGGAGAGCGGCTCGCCTCTGCTCGGAGAGCGGCTCGCCTCTGCTCGGAGAGCGGCTCGCCTCTGCTCGGAGAGCGGCTCGCCTCTGCTCGGAGAGCGGCTCGCCTCTGCTCGGAGAGCGACTCGCCTCTGCTCGGAGAGCGGCTCGCCTCTGCTCGGAGAGCGACTCGCCTCTGCTCGGAGAGCGGCTCGCCTCTGCTCGGAGAGCGACTCGCCTCTGCTCGGAGAGCGGCTCGCCTCTGCTCGGAGAGCGGCTCGCCTCTGCTCGGAGAGCGGCTCGCCTCTGCTCGGAGAGCGGCTCGCCTCTGCTCGGAGAGCGACTCGCCTCTGCTCGGAGAGCGGCTCGCCTCAGATTAAACAGGACTGTCTCTTTACAGGGATGCATGAGGCCGGTGTACAGGTGATCCCTGTACACACAGGAACAGAGCCCGCCAGGTCGTTTACCATAACAACAATAAAAAGGGTCAGATCGTTGACCCCAGCCTCAGACACACCCCTAACGCCCATGACGGACGTATCCGCAGCTCAGTGATGAATACGGGCGTGTGCTGAGTGAGGGAGCCTGCCTGCGGTTACCTGTGTCCCCTGCTGTTCTATAAGTACCTGTCGTAATCGCGGGGATGCAGCATGTGTCCCTCCTGGATCAGAGCGTCCCAGTACAGCAGCTCCTCGTACGCCTGGTGTTCATCCCACATGGGGTTCGGATATCTCTCCCTCTGCATGGCGAGGTCCCCCTCCTGATCACCTCTACGGAAGTCTGCAGGCACAGCAGCACGCCTTCAGAATCAGCCACGGACCCGAGCTGCTCACCATCCTTCACTTACCACGGCGTCTCAACCCTGCTCTTCACCATGCACACCGCTGCCGTTACCACCCGCACGGCACCTGCCGTTACCACCATCCCCGCCACGGCACCTGCCGTTACCACCATCCCCGCACGGCACCTGCCGTTACCACCATCCCCGCCACGGCACCTGCCGTTACCACCATCCCCGCCACGGCACCTGCCGTTACCACCATCCCCGCACGGCACCTGCCGTTACCACCATCCCCGCACGGCACCTGCCGTTACCACCATCCCCGCCACGGCACCTGCCGTTACCACCATCCCCGCCACGGCACCTGTCCTTACCACCATCCACCCCACCACCATCCCCGCCATCCTGTGCCTTACCCATCCCGCCACGGCACCTGTCCTTACCACCATCCCCGCCACGGCACCTGTCCTTACCACCATCCCCGCCACGGCACCTGTCCTTACCACCATCCCCGCCACGGCACCTGTCGTTACCACCATCCCCGCCACGGCACCTGTCCTTACCACCATCCCCGCCACGGCACCTGTCCTTACCACCATCCCCGCACGGCACCTGCCGTTACCACCATCCCCGCACGGCACCTGCCGTTACCACCATCCCCGCACGGCACCTGTCCTTACCACCATCCCCGCCACGGCACCTGCCGTTACCACCATCCCCGCACGGCACCTGTCCTTACCACCATCCCCGCCACGGCACCTGTCCTTACCACCATCCCCGCCACGGCACCTGTCCTTACCACCATCCCCGCACGGCACCTGCCGTTAACACCATCCCCGCCACGGCACCTGCCGTTAACACCATCCCCGCCACGGCACCTGTCCTTACCACCATCCCCGCCACGGCACCTGTCCTTACCACCATCCCCGCACGGCACCTGCCGTTAACACCATCCCCGCCACGGCCCGTTTCCACTGTTCACTCAGCATCAGCACCATCAATCATATCCACCCACAGCGGTCTAGCTCCGCCCCCTCAGACAGTGTTTTATTCCAGACTGCTTTCTGATACAGGCATACAGCCAATCATAACTGAGGTCATTTGCATATACGAGTCTTCAAGGAACAGAAACAGACTGCTCGATTCTGAAAGGGCACTAGTAAAAAATCAAACGCCAGAAATGTGTTTTATATATGGAGGTCATGGGCCTTCAAAGCACACCTGTCCACTTACCTGGTGTCAAAGAAGCCACACCGAGCAGCCAAAGCCAAACCGCTCAGCTGATTCAGATCAAGGAGCAGTAATAATCGATCCGACGTGTATATCGGATCTACTGTATGTGTTTCTGGATCAGACTGAGGGGCCGATACGGCCCATCACTAACAGCCGCTACCGGGTCCTCTGGGGTCCACTGTTCGGATCAACTCCTCCTCTAGCGGAGGGCTTTCACTGGAGTGTCTGTGATTTGAAGCAAGCGGCTAAACTCGGAGGACGCGGAAACACAGTTCCACCTTAAACACTGCTGTTACAGTGCGACGCGCTAGACTGACCAGCTGCGGCACCAGACAGTCCGTCTGACGGGGTTACAGTAAGACTGAACCTGACTCGGGGAGGCGGGTTAGAGAGACACAGTCCGTGTCCCGGTTCACCGAGTCCGTTATAACCGCCTCAGAGCTCCATTACACCGCGGCGTCTCTCTCCCCGTGTGGCGGCTCTAGCAGCATTAGCTAACCCGCTCAGGACCGAGCAGACAGCCGGGAACAAACCAGAACCGACCCGCTCCAATAACACTCACCCAGCGGCGCTCAGAGGGGCTCGAATACAGCTTAGCTTAGCGCAAACAGCTGTACGTTAGCTCAGCTAACCCTGGGAAATCTTCTTCCGGTTCCGGTTCAGAGTACTTCCCCCGGAAATATGAGTGGAGGCCGATGCTCCGCCCCTAACAGGCCAACGCTAATGCTAAGCATAAAGCTAATCGAAGTCCATGTAAGCTTTTTCTTAAATATGAACCTTATTAGAATTACATTCTCCTCTAGATCCTTATAAACCGCTACAAACATTTACATTTCACAAGTTATCTAGAACAGGTGCAGGTTCTCCTTTATTATTATACAGAACTAGAGAGGGGGGGGGGGGAGAAGGAGAGAGAGAGGGATCTTTATTATTATATAGAATAGAGAGGGAGAGGGAGGAAGAGAGGGGAGAGAGAGAGAGAGAGAGAGAGAGAGAGAGAGAGAGAGAGAGAGAGAGGGAGGAAGAGAGGGGGGAGAGAGAGGGAGAGGGAGGAAGAGAGGGGAGAGGGGAGAGAGAGAGAGAGAGAGACAGAGAGAGAGAGAGAGAGAGGGAGGAAGAGAGGGGGGAGAGAGAGAGAGACAGAGAGAGAGAGAGAGAGAGAGAGAAGGAGAGAGAGAGAGAGAGAGCGAGCGAGCACATCCGAGTGAGTTTATCTGCTTTATTGTATCCGGTACATTTCACTGCAACCCAGAAGTGTCTCTGCACACCTGCTGAGACCTCTGGGTAATAAATATATGACATGAGACATACCACACACCACACACATACCACATACCACACACAACATACTACACACAACACACCACACACCACATACTACACACCACACACCACTAGCTACAGCCCACCTACAACACCACACATTACTAACACACCAACATACCACGACATCAAACAATACTACACCACCACAGTACAAACACACCACACACCACATACTTAACACACCTACATACAACCACATACCACACCACAGCAACCACCACTGCACACTACACATATACACCAACTACACAACAACACACCACCACACAACATACTACACAAGGATGCTGGAACCACATACTGGCACACCACACACAACATACTACACACCACATACTGCACACCACATACAACACACCACATACTACACACCACATACAACATACTACACACAACACACCACACACCACATACTACACACCACATACAACATACTACATACAACACACTACACACCACACACAACATACTACACACCACATACAACACACCACACACAACATACTACACACAACACACCACATACTACACACCACACACAACATACTACACACCACACACAACATACTACACACCACACACAACATACTACACACCACACACAACATACTACACACCACATACAACACACCACACACAACATACTACACACCACACACAACATACTACACACCACATACAACACACCACACACAACATACTACACACCACACACACAACATACTACACACCACATACAACACACCACACACACCTGTGTTGAGGCTGAGCTGGAACATTACAACACCACCATGAATCACATACAGCTGTAGCACTAGGCCGGAGTTCCCCTTCACCAACAGAGTACAGTCATCCAGAGCTTTCCCATCTTCAGTTTTCCTCACTGCCGTATATCAGTGATCATATACTACATACACGTTACTGACCACGGTACTGACCACACCGCACACCTACCACCACACGCACACATACCTCGGGGGTAAGCTCATACGACCCCAGTTATGAATCCTGATCTCAGTTTTAGGTAATGATATTGGAGTTATCGGTACTGACTGATATGATTAACGTTATATACAGGAAATGATGTCATATATAATCACCTGTGGGGTGTAAACGATCCAGCCGAGGGTTACCTGGATACCTTCACGTATGAATGTGAGGGCTAGAGCGGGTTTGGTGTGAGGATGGTGTGTATGGAATGTTGATGATGAAAATCTGGAAAACCTGGAAATACTAAGTTCCTGTGGGGGACTATTTGACCTCCCAGCGCCCTGCAGCATGTATCCCTCCACCATGAATGGAGTTAAAGGCTGGGACGCTGATCCTAGGTCAGTTTAAACACTGTGGTACACTGATACTGCTACATGTCCGGCTGTAAGGTGCTGAAAGCCGAAATGCTGGAACGTCTACAGCCGGAAAACTGACCCCTCACTGGGTCCTGGAGCTACAGGCTAATGTTGCTAACAGCTAAACTTGTTTATGATCACTAGCAGGGAGTCAGTTGTCCCGGTTTTCCAGGATCAGACCCGGTCACTGACGGCGTTTCTCTGAGAGCGCCCCCTGTGGTCAGACCCGGTCACTGTAGGTGTTTCTCTGAGAGCGCCCCCTGTGGTCAGACCTGGTCACTGGCGGTGTTTCTCCGAGAGCGCCCCCTGTGGTCAGACCCGGTCACTGGCGGTGTTTCTCCGAGAGCGCCCCCCTGTGGTCAGACCCAGTCACTGTAGGTGTTTCTCTGAGAGCGCCCCCTGTGGTCAGACCCGGTCACTGGTGGCGTTTCTCCGAGAGCGCCCCCTGTGGTCAGACCCGGTCACTGGCGGTGTTTCTCCGAGAGCGCCCCCCTGTGGTCAGACCCGGTCACTGTAGGTGTTTCTCTGAGAGCGCCCCCTGTGGTCAGACCCGGTCACTGGTGGCGTTTCTCTGAGAGCGCTCCCTGTGGTCAGACCCGGTCACTGCTCTCCCCCCTGTGGTCAGACCCGGTCACTGTAGGTGTTTCTCTGAGAGCGCCCCCTGTGGTCAGACCCGGTCACTGGTGGCGTTTCTCTGAGAGCGCCCCCTGTGGTCCCCGGTGTGGTCAGACCGCCCCCTGTTACCTGGTGGCGTTTCTCTGAGAGCGCCCCCTGTGGTCAGACCCGGTCACTGACGGCGTTTCTCTGAGAGCGCCCCCTGTGGTCAGACCCGGTCACTGGTGGCGTTTCTCTGAGAGCGCTCCCTGTGGTCAGACCCGGTCACTGTAGGTGTTTCTCTGAGAGCGCCCCCTGTGGTCAGACCCGGTCACTGGTGGCGTTTCTCTGAGAGCGCCCCCTGTGGTCAGACCCGGTCACTGGCGGCGTTTCTCTGAGAGCGCTCCCTGTGGTCAGACCCGGTCACTGTAGGTGTTTCTCTGAGAGCGCCCCCTGTGGTCAGACCCGGTCACTGTAGGTGTTTCTCTGAGAGCGCCCCCTGTGGTCAGACCCGGTCACTGGTGGCGTTTCTCTGAGAGCGCCCCCTGTGGTCAGACCCGGTCACTGTAGGTGTTTCTCTGAGAGCGCTCCCTGTGGTCAGACCCGGTCACTGTAGGTGTTTCTCTGAGAGCGCTCCCTGTGGTCAGACCCGGTCACTGGTGGCGTTTCTCTGAGAGCGCCCCCTGTGGTCAGACCCGGTCACTGGTGGCGTTTCTCTGAGAGCGCCCCCCTGTGGTCAGACCCGGTTACTGGTAGTGTTCTTCACTGAGCTGTGGAGCGAGTTGGGCTCCCAGTGGCGCATGCTGCTCACTTCTACACGCCGTTTTGTGATGAGGTAGATCTTGCGTAGGACGGCCCGCCGGAGGAGGATGTAAACCCACGGGTCCAGAATCTGGTTCCAGGAGGCCAGACGAACGCCTGTTATCATCAGTGTCCTGTAGGTGGCGAGGTCATCTCCAATAGAGCCCTCATACGAGTGTGTCACAGACATGAGGCCAAAAACCTAAAAACAACCAGAAGACAAGAATGTTTCACCTGCAGCCCCAACATCTCAGCGTCTACCGCCTCCCCAAACCTGCCCACCAACACATACGGGTTCTACAGGGGCGAGGGTTCGGGTTAGGGATTTTTATTTAATATGAATAATTTTCTAATTATTAGAAGTAATTTTTAGATCTTTATTCATT
Source organism: Prochilodus magdalenae (assembly GCA_024036415.1). Classification (NCBI taxonomy): domain Eukaryota; kingdom Metazoa; phylum Chordata; class Actinopteri; order Characiformes; family Prochilodontidae; genus Prochilodus; species Prochilodus magdalenae. The sequence goes on along the minus strand of JAMWET010006419.1, from coordinate 20,005 downwards.
TAAAACACAGACATTCACCCTCCAGGTGTTGGACTGTGAGTGGGAGTGGTGTGTGTGGTTCCTCACACTGAGATTCTGTGCATTTCCAATACTTCCAGTTCTCCAGCTCACCAACAGAGGGCGCCAACACCCAGGACAGAACCCAAACACAGCATCAGATTAACAGGAGCAGAATCTGACCAGCCCACTGCTTCATACTCGCTCTCTCGTACCTGTTTATGGTTTAGGTCTAAACAGAGTCGCTCAGAGGGGTTCAGTGTTAAAAACTCGGTTCTAGATACAGTCAGAACTGTTCCTAGTGGTGGTGAAGGTAACCAGACGTCCCCCTCTAAAAGGTCCTACAAGAGAAAGTTCTGAATACGCTGCCTGATGTCTGAGACCATCATCAACCTTCCATATAAACTCAGAAGACACGTTTAGGTTTACTGGTGGTTTTGAGTCTAGACCTGGAGAACCCTGGTTCCCACCACCACCACTGTGAAGAGCTGTGATGCTCCAGTTCACCGGTAGATAATAACCCCGGCTGGTTCGTGTTATTGGTTAGTGTTTATTTTCATGGATCCTTGATCCTGATCACAGACGTTACAGCCACTCACCAGCAGGGGGCTCCAGCAGATGCAGGAAGTGACCATGATGCCCACCAGCTGCACCACCATCTCTATGTCATGCGATTTGGCCATTTGTCGGTTGCACCGCTGCTTCCGCATCCTGCTGAACAGCAGTGTGAGTCCGCTGATGGTGTTACAGACCAGTGCCAAGGCCAGAGAGCTGAGACCCAGGCCAGAGAACAGCAGCACAAACGCCACGTCCGCCTCTGCCACATCCTCCAGAACCTTGATGAAGCACCAGGTACCCGGGTATTGGTAGCTGTAGGAGCCCAGCCGGAAGCAGGGCAGCAGCGCCACGCACAGCGCCGCCAGCCAGATGGCGGAGAGAGAGAGTTTAGTCCGCGTTGCACTGACTAGAGAGGCATGGAGCAGTGGCCTAGTGACCCCCAGACACCGTTCGGCCGCCATGGCGCTGCCCAAGAACAGGGGGCACAGCCCGAAGAACACCATGCTGCCCCCCAGGAACTGGCACAGAGCATCTGGCCTGCCGTACTGTACCACAGGCACTCCTTCTGACAGGTACAGTTTCAGGACGATGGCTCCGGGGATCACGTGACCTACAAAGTCAGTGGCCACCAGCGACGTGGCGAACAATAGGAAGGCGGCTTTGGAGCGACGGCGCAGGTGGGCGTAGGAGTTTGCCAGGATCAGCAATGCCACGATGTTAGACAGGATGCCGAGGGTCATAGAGAGTGTGGCCACTATCGGCCCGCTCAGCGTCGGCCTGTCTGAGCTGCCGTTGTCATTAGCGCTGTCACTGTGTAATGCCAGAGTCGCGTGCCCCTCAGACTCACTCAGGTTGGACAATGGAAGCGCTGGCACATTGCCAGATACATTTCCCAGGGGCGAGGCTAACTCCATTTCACGTGAGGGTCCAGAGGAGCCGTGTCTGAGAGGAGCGGCTGCGGACAGGAAGAACTCGGTTAGTGACCAGTCGTGTTCCGACAGTAGAAATGATGATGAGGGTATGCAGGTGTCCTGTTCAGCCTCAGATGTGTTAGCCCTGTTAGCCTTGTTAGCTCTGCTAGCCTCAGATGTGTTAGCCTCTTAGCGCTGCTAGCCTCAGATGTGTTAGCTTCTTAGCGCTGCTAGCCTCAGATGTGTTAGCCTTTTTTAAATAAATCTGAAACAGGAGACGTGTGATGTGAGAGTGTGATTCACTTCATCGTTTCCTAAAGAATCGGAATCTAATGAACCGAATCCTGCTCGGAGATGTATCCGCGGTGATGTGAGTCAAACCTCTCAGCGTACACTGAGCTGACTGGGTAGGTGTGGATTTAACGTGCGTGAATCCAGTGCATGTGTGTCTGACTCGTCTCCAGACCTAAAGCTCCCTCCACCTCTTCAGATCCGATCTGAGATCAGAGATCGCGCTGCTCTGTTCACAGGACTGCTAATACGCACACGCTGGACATTAACACTAATCATTAACACTCTGTGTTCATTACTGGGGTATAGGAAACCTCACACACCTGTATCCTGTACGTCTCGAATGATCTAGAGTATACAGTATACGGTATACAGACAATAGTCTACTTCCTGTATATACCCTGCCTCGCTTCACACACCTCAGACTCACCAACCCTAGATATGGAAACCTACATCTGTACATACATCCGCCATCCGCACCATCCATAACTTCACATTACTGTTATACAGACGTGCAGTACCAACATAGTATATACATATATGTGTGTGTGTGTGTGAGTGTGTCTGTGTGTGAGTGTGTGTCCGTGTGTGAGTGTGTGTGGGTGTGAGTGTGTATGTGTGTGTGTGTGTGTGTGCGTGTGTAGGTGTGTATGAGAGTGTGAGTGTGTGTGTATGTGAGTGTGTGTGAGTGTGTGTGCGCGTGTGTGTGTAGGTGTGCGTGTGTGTGTGTGCGTGTGTAGGTGTGTATGAGAGTGTGAGTGTGTGTGTAGGTGTGCGTGTGTGTGTGTGCGTGTGTAGGTGTGTATGAGAGTGTGAGTGTGTGTGTATGTGAGTGTGAGTGTGTGTGAGTGTGTGTGCGCGTGTGTGTGTAGGTGTGCGTGTGTAGGTGTGTATGAGAGTGTGAGTGTGTGTGTATGTGAGTGTGAGTGTGTGTGAGTGTGTGTGCGCGTGTGTGTGTAGGTGTGCGTGTGTAGGTGTGTATGAGAGTGTGAGTGTGTGTGTATGTGAGTGTGTGTGAGTGTGTGTGCGCGTGTGTGTGTAGGTGTGCGTGTGTAGGTGTGTATGAGAGTGTGAGTGTGTGTGTATGTGAGTGTGAGTGTGTGTGAGTGTGTGTGCGCGTGTGTGTGTAGGTGTGCGTGTGTAGGTGTGTATGAGAGTGTGAGTGTGTGTGTATGTGAGTGTGAGTGTGTGTGAGTGTGTGTGCGCGTGTGTGTGTAGGTGTGCGTGTGTAGGTGTGTATGAGAGTGTGAGTGTGTGTGTATGTGAGTGTGAGTGTGTGTGAGTGTGTGTGCGCGTGTGTGTGTAGGTGTGCGTGTGTAGGTGTGTATGAGAGTGTGAGTGTGTGTGTATGTGAGTGTGTGTGAGTGTGTGTGCGCGTGTGTGTGTAGGTGTGTGTGTGTATGTGCGCGCGTGTGTGTGCGCGTGTGTGTGCGCGTGTGTGTGTGTAGTACTGCTGTGTTAGTGATCAGAAGGTCAGGGTTACCATGCTGGAGCTCCTGAATCTTCAGCACCAGCACCGAGAGATCTTCACTGTGATCCAGAGACGGCGGTAAATCCAGTCAGGCGGCTCCGGATCATGTGGAAGTCGGAATGTCAGGAAGCAGGAGTAATCCCAGGTGTGCTTAGATGTTCAGAGATGGTGAGTCCAGTATGAATCTGTCTGAGCTTCTGCTGCTCCGACTCAAACTCTCTCTGTACAGACCACAGCCCCGCCCACCCAGTGAGTAGGCCACGCCCACCACCACACGAGGCCCTCCCATCAAAACCAAAACATTCCACAGAAGCTCCTCCCATACTGACCTCGTCTGATCCCAGTGAAAAACATTTTTAGCTGTTCTCCTTTATTTCCATAACAACAATTTATTATTATTATTATTATTATTATTATTATTATTGACTCCTTTATACCCAAATATCCTTCTTACTTATCATGATTGTTATGAGTATGACTGTTGTTATGATTGTTGTTGTTGTTGTTATGATTATTGTTGTTGTTGTTTTGATTATTATTGTTGTTATGATTGTTGTTGTTATGATTGTTGTTGTTTTGATCGTTGTTGTAGTTATTATGATTGTTGTTGTTTTGATTATTATTGTTATTGTTATGATTGTTGTTGTTTTGATTATTGTTGTTTTGATTGTTGTTGTTGTTGTTATATTTGTTGTTGTTTTGATTATTGTTGGGTCAGCTCCTCTAACTCTGCCATATTTCTGCTCTGTAACTGTAAACAAACAAGATAAACAGCAGTTTGAACGAGCTAGCATTAGCATTACAGCTAGCCCCTTCATGTCCCCAAAGCTACAAACTGCTGAAAGTTGTTTTGGTGTGTGGAGTGATGTGCAGTCAGAGTCGAGGGAAGCGTGCTAATCCATAATCTGTAATCAATAATCGTGATCTGTAACTATGGTGTGTGGGCTGTGACGGACCAGCGGGGGTCGTGTGTTCGGCTCTGGGTGACTCTGCTGACCACGTCTGTGGCTGTGTAGGTCTGTCTGGTGAGCGGTCGCTGGGTGATGTAGGTGAGCACAGAGGACCTGAACAAACACGCCGCAGTGTGTTGGACTCCACCCGGGTCTGAACATTAAAAGCAGGTGTGCATGTTTAAATCTGGCAACCCGTCCGAGCGCTGCACTCACACGGCCTGGCCGAGATTCAGAGCCGCATCACAGCGGTCAGGATCGGGGGGTCGCGTGGCAGGGGGTTTGGCTGCAGGGCCGGAGGGGTGTTTATGGTTGGGGGCAGTAGGGAGGGGGCCCACCACAGTCAGACAGGTCAGGAGGGTGCACCGTATGAACTCAGACTTTCGGATTTCTGTTTTCCAAAGGAGGAGAATGTGAGACTCTGGTTTCCACGGCAACGGTCCTTTAATGTTCAGTCCTGATTATTAATCCCTCCAGGTCATCAATAAGGCTTAGCGCGGTCTATAGGACACAGTGTTAGCTGTGTAAGCTGTGCTAGCAGTGTTAACTGTGTTAGCAGTGTTAGCAGTGTTAGCTGTGCTAGCTGTGTTAGTAGTGTTAGCAGTGTGAGCAGTGTTAGCTGTGTTAGCTGTGCTAGCTGTGTTAGCAGTGTTAGCAGTGTTAGCTGTGTTAGCTGTGCTAGCAGTGTTAGCTGTGCTAGCTGTGTTAGCAGTGTTAGCTGTGCTAGCTGTGTTAGCTGTGTTAGCAGTGTTAGCTGTGCTAGCTGTGTTAGCTGTGTTAGCAGTGTTAACTGTGTTAGCGGTGTGAGCTGTGTTAGCAGTGTTAGCTGTGCTAGCTGTGTTAGCAGTGTTAGCAGTGTTAGCAGTGTTAGCTATGCTTTCCAGGCAGAATAGCAGCCGTGGGTTTGGCAGAGGAGCACCAGACAGGACCCGGAATCATTTTGGAAAGTGTGGTTCTGTTTAAGAGCAGCTGCCTCACTATCTCAGCCCTGCAGCGATCGCTTGGTGGTTAGCTCTGATTGCCCCCTAGTGGACTGTGGAGAAACAGTGACCCTCATGGTGATCAGAGAGAACCGAGCCTGGCCGCAGTGGAGAGCGCCGAGGCTGTGACAGAGGCTGTGCATATGTGCTTCGGGGGGCTGTGTTACTGGACTAAGGGGCTGTTTATTGGGGCTGCTGCTACCGTCACTGTGGAATGTGTGGCGGTTTATGACCTGCGTGTTATTCCGGCTGTTCCGTAGCGCTGGACGACACGTCTCCATTGCTGCCGTGTTCAGCGAAGACAGCATGTTGATAAGACAATAACAACAACAATAACAACAACAGTAACAACAACGACAATAACAACGACGATAACAACAATAATAATAATAATAATAATAATAATAATAATAACAGGTAGGGGTTACCGGCTGCAGAGTCTGAGGTTTTGAATACCACGGCAGACAGAGTTAGTCCGATCAGTATTCCGGTCAGCTCGTGGTCAGGGGTGTGACCGTTCATTACCCTAACAGCAGAACTGGACACGTGCCAGCCCTCCAAACCTCCGGTCTGCTTTCCCGTCTCAGACTGAGATACAGACCTGACGACCTTGTCGCGCGGTGATGTGCAGTCTCCTCCTTTCTGCAGGAGTAACCGTATTCCCGAGTCCGAACTCGGCATGTCTGTGTTTACTAGTGTTAAGGTTCGGAGGAGCCGATGTCAGCCTGTGGGCGTGGCATGCAGAGGTACTCCGTTAGCGGCTAACCCTCTGGATTAGCTTTAGCGTCCTGACTAGAGTGAAGTGAGAACAGCAACTCAAACAACGGCCTCGCTCCCTAGAACCTCAGGGAACTTATCTAGTACTACACTAGAACTCTTCCTAAACACTCAACACTCCTCCTAAAACACTCAACAGTCCTAAACACTCAACACTCCTCCTAAACACTCAACACTCCTCCTAAACACTCAACACTCCTTAACACTCAACACTCTTAAACACTCAACACTCCTCCTAAACACTCAACACTCCTCCTAAAACACTCAACAGTCCTAAACACTCAACACTCCTCCTAAACACTCAACACTCTTAAACACTCAACACTCCTCCTAAACACTCAACACTCCTTAACACTCAACACTCCTCCTAAACACTCTACACTCCTCCTAAAACACTCAACATTCCTCCTAAACACTCAACACTCCCTAACACTCAACACTCTTAAACACTTAACACTCCTCCTGAACACTCAACACTCCTCCTAAAACACTCAATACCCCTACTAAAACACTCAACACTCCTAAACACTCAATACCCCTCCTAAAACACTCAACACTCCTCCTAAACACTCAACACTCCTCTTAAACACTCAACACTCCTCCTAAACACTCAACACTCCTCCTAAAACACTCAACACTCCTCCTAAACACTCAACACTCCTCCTAAACACTTAACACTCCTAAACACTCAATACCCCTCCTAAAACATTCAACACTCCTCCTAAACACTCAACACTCCTTAACACTCAACACTCTTAAACACTCAACACTCCTTAACACTCAACACTCCTTAACACTCAACACTCCTCCTGAATACTCAACACTCCTCCTAAACATTCACCACTCCTCCTGAAACACTCAACACTCCTAAACATTCACCACTCCTCCTAAAACACTCAACACTCCTAAACACTCAACACTCTTAAACACTCCACCCTCCACTCCTCCTCCTCTCTCTAATAGACTATCCTCTCAGTCCTCCATCTAACGGGTACTAGCTGCTCGTGTTTATTACAGCCTCTGATCTTTTCTGCGTCTGGTCCACCCGGGCGGACCTGAAGAGGACCGGTTCCCCTTCTCCTGGCTCCTCTCGAGGTTCTTCCACTCCCTCTGGGGGAGGTTCTCCTTGCCTTGCTCACTGGGGGCTTCTGATTCTCTGTAAAGAGTGTCTGCGGTAAAAAGCACATGTCCATAAACCTGACTTGACTTGGAGGGAACGCAGGGGGAGGGGCTGCGTTCTGTGGGCGGGGCTATGAAGGTGACACAGGCTGGGGCTCTGTTTGTTTATCTGATGAGTTTAGAAACAGGTGGGCGGGACAGGAGCGGATTCCATAAAGACCTACGACCTCTCCGACCCACGACCTCTCCGACCTACGACACCCGAGGAGCTCGGAGCAGGAGGATCAAAACCCGGATCTGCTGAACGGATAACCACGCTCCCAGTGTGGGTGTGGAATGTTTCAGGACTCCTCCAGGACACATACCTGCAGCTGTGCCAGCCCCGGGAGGAGGAGCGTGCAGCTGGGTGATTTATAATGCCTGGCAGGCCGTGGGTGATGTACCAGCTGTGTGTTAAATCAGGAGCCACTGGCCATGCCTGGCTCACCCCACACTCCCTCAACACCCGCCCCGTACCACCCCAATCCACCCTCCAACGACACACCTCTTCTCCTCCTTCTCCATCTTCTCCTCCTTTTTCTCCTTCTTCATCTTCTCCTCCTTCTCCTCCTTCTCCATCTTCTCCTCCTTCTCCATCTTCTCTTACTTTTTCTTCTTCTTCATCTTCTCCTCCTTCTCCATCTTCTCCTCCTTTTTCTCCTTCTTCATCTTCTCCTCCTTCTCCATCTTCTCCTCCTTCTCCTCCTTCTCCATCTTCTCCTCCTTCTCCATCTTCTCTTACTTTTTCTTCTTCTCCTCCTTCTCCATCTTCTCCTCCTTCTCCATCTTCTCCTCCTTCTCCATCTTCTCTTACTTTTTCTCCTTCTTCTCCTCCTTCTCCTCCTTCTCCATCTTCTCCTCTATTTTCTCCTTCTTCATCTTCTCCTCCATCTCCATCTTCTCTTACTTTTTCCCCTTCTTCATCTTCTCCTCCTTCTCCATCTTCTCTTACTTTTTCTCCTTCTTCATCTTCTCCTCCTTCTCCATCTTCTCCTCCTTCTCCTCCTTCTCCATCTTCTCCTCCTTCTTCATCTTCTTCTCCTTCTTCATCTTCTCCTCCTTCTCCAGCTTCATCTTCTCCTCCTTCTCCTTCTTCTCCTCCTTCTCCTTCTTCTCCTCCTTCTCCATCTTCCTCTACTCCTCCTTCTTCTCCTCCTTCTCCATCTTCTCCTCCTTCTCCTTCTTCTCCTCCCTCCTGTCCTTCTCTTTCTTTTCCTCCTCTTCTGTGGGAGGTTGTTGTCCACTAGTCTTGCAGGTTTTGAGATACTGACTCTGGAATGTTGGGTCTAATCGGGAATCATGTGACCCAGAGCAGCAGCTCTACCAACCACATTCAGATCACCTCCCTCTTCTCGGAGCAGCCATAGACACACAGAACACAGGAGGAGTAACCCCCAGAGGAGCACAGAGGGTGGAGCACGTGGGGACAGTGACAGCAGTCCCTCTACTGCAGGGCTGCATCTCAGGTTTCTGCTGGAGGTGCGAGACACAGTGAGCCTGACGGTTCTCCACCCCTCGCTCGGTGGTCTGGATGATCTGAGGAGCAGACCGGAGCTCCACACAGAACCACAGAGGTTCTCCGGTTACCCGCTCCCACAGTCGCCCGGGCCCGCACGCTGCGGCCGCGCTGGACGGGGAGCTGGATGAATGCAGGTTCAGAAGAGCTCCAGATGAGAACGCGTTACAGAGCGAGCAGGACGCCGGCGCTTCTCTGCAGCAGTGGAAAATCTGCCCACACGCCAAACACTCTGCCCACTCTCGCCCAACACTGCCCACTCTCACAACAGCTGGACACGACTGGAACGAACACAGACCAACTTCACTCCTCCACAGACTTCGTTCATCATCGCTCCTGCAGCTCAGTATTCCAAAACTACCGAACTGCTACACCGGCACCCGCTACGAACCATTCAGCACCTGATATGAAGTGTTCAGTATGTAGCATGTGCTGTATGTGAATGATAAAGGTCATGTCAGTGTGTAAGTGCATGTGTTAGTGTGTGTGTCAATACAGGTGTTAGTGCAAGTGTTAATGTGTACGTTAGTGTGTGTTAATGCGTGTAAATGCCGTTGTTAATGTTTGTGTTAATGCAGGTGTTAGTGTGTTAATGTGTGTGTGTGTTAAGGCAGGTGTTAATGTGTGTTGGTGTGTGTTAATGCATATAAATGCCATTGTTAATGTTTGTGGTAATGCAGGTGTTAGTGTGTGTGTCAATGCAGGTGTTAGTGCATGTGTTAATGTGTATGTTAGTGTGTGTTAATGCGTGTAAATGCCATTGTTAATGTTTGTGTTAATGCAGGTGTTAGTGCATGTGTTAATGCTGGTGTTAGTGTGTTAATGCAGGTGTCAATGTGTGTGTTAATGCGTGTGTTAGTGCATGTGTTAATGCGGGTGTTAGTGTGTTAATGCAGGTGTTAATGTGTGTGTTAGTGTGTGTGTTAATGCGGGTGTCAGTGTGATAATGTGTGTGTGTTAATGCAGGTGTTAATGCGTGTGAATAGGAGAACAGGGGCGTTGTGGGTGGTCTCTGGTGGGGTGTTTCTCTGTGCACCCCTGGTGGTTAGTATGTCGTGTATGCAGGGGTGTAAAGCCGGAAGATGTTCAGGTTCCATACGCGGTGTAGTTTCCCATCTCAGTAACGGGCTAATAGGCCTCTCCGGTGGCGGCTGGAGGAGACATACGACTCCAGAACAGACGCTGTACAAGCGGGCGGGCGGGCGGGCGGGCGGGTTCTGGCTGCGCTGCTGAGCGTAATGAAACCCCGCTGACTTCATCGTCTGCTCTTTGATTGGTGTCCAACTCCGCTGAAGGCCGACGAGGGCTCTGAGGTTTCTGACTCCACTTCAGCATCCACACATGGTTCCTCTTACTGCTGCACACGTGAAGGAGCAGGACGATGTCCCCAACACAGCATGTGTACAGGCCTTTCATCAGCACGATGACGGATCTGTGTTCATGCACGTATCAATATATAACGAGGAGAGAGTGAGGCTCTGCTAGTAGCCGTGCTAATGCTACATGTTGAGAACATGGTGGACGTTGAGAGGGAGGTGGACGTTGAGAGGGTGGTGGACGTTGAGAGGGAGGTGGACGTTGAGAGGGCGGTGGACGTTGAGAGGGAGGTGGACGTTGAGAGGGCGGTGGACGTTGAGAGGGTGGACGTTGAGAGGGAGGTGGACGTTGAGAGGGTGGTGGACGTTGAGAGGGAGGTGGACGTTGAGAGGGCGGTGGACGTTGAGAGGGTGGACGTTGAGAGGGGGGTGGACGTTGAGAGGGTGGACGTTGAGAGGGAGGTGGACGTTGAGAGGGTGGACGTTGAGAGGGTGGACGTTGAGACGGCGGTGGACGTTGAGAGGGCGGTGGATGTTGAGAGGGAGGTGGACGTTGAGAGGGTGGTGGACGTTGAGAGGGCGGTGGACGTTGAGAGGGTGGACGTTGAGAGGGTGGTGGATGTTGAGAGGAAGGTGGACGTTGAGAGGGTGGATGTTGAGAGGGAGGTGGACGTTGAGAGGGTGGTGGACGTTGAGAGGGCGGTGGATGTTGAGAGGGTGGTGGAAGTTAAGAGGGTGGTGGACGTTGAGAGGGCGGTGGATGTTGAGAGGGTGGTGGATGTTGAGAGGAAGGTGGACGTTGAGAGGGTGGATGTTGAGAGGGAGGTGGACGTTGAGAGGGTGGTGGACGTTGAGAGGGCGGTGGACGTTGAGAGGGTGGTGGAAGTTAAGAGGGCGGTGGACGTTGAGAGGGAGGTGGACGTTGAGAGGGTGGACGTTGAGAGGATGGTGGATGTTGAGAGGGTGGTGGATGTTGAGAGGGAGGTGGATGTTGAGAGGGCGGTGGACGTTGAGAGGGTGGACGTTGAGAGGGTGGACGTTGAGAGGACGGTGGACGTTGAGAGGGTGGTGGACGTTGAGAGGGAGGTGGACGTTGAGAGGGCGGTGGGCGTTGAGAGGGAGGTGGACGTTGAGAGGGCGGTGGGCGTTGAGAGGGAGGTGGACGTTGAGAGGGCGGTGGACGTTGAGAGGGTGGTGGACGTTGAGAGGGCGGTGGACGTTGAGAGGGTGGACGTTGAGAGGGCGGTGGACGTTGAGAGGGCGGTGGACGTTGAGAGGGCGGTGGACGTTGAGAGGGTGGTGGACGTTGAGAGGGAGGTGGACGTTGAGAGGGCGGTGGACGTTGAGAGGGTGGTGGAAGTTGAGAGGGTGGACGTTGAGAGGGAGGTGGACGTTGAGAGGGAGGTGGACGTTGAGAGGGAGGTGGACGTTGAGAGGGTGGTGGATGTTGAGAGGGTGGACGTTGAGAGGGTGGACGTTGAGAGGGTGGACGTTGAGAGGGAGGTGGACGTTGAGAGGGCGGTGGACGTTGAGAGGGAGGTGGACGTTGAGAGGGTGGACGTTGAGAGGGTGGACGTTGAGAGGGTGGTGGGCGTTGAGAGGACGGTGGACGTTGAGAGGGCGGTGGGCGTTGAGAGGGTGGTGGACGTTGAGAGGACTGTGGACGTTGAGAGGGAGGTGGGCGTTGAGAGGGCGGTGGATGTTGAGAGGGCGGTGGACGTTGAGAGGGAGGTGGATGTTGAGAGGGCGGTGGACGTTGAGAGGGCGGTGGACGTTGAGAGGATGGTGGACGTTGAGAGGGAGGTGGACGTTGAGAGGGCGGTGGGCGTTGAGAGGGCAGTGGACGTTGAGAGGGCGGTGGACGTTGAGAGGGCGGTGGGCGTTGAGAGGGAGGTGGATGTTGAGAGGGAGGTGGACGGTGAGAGTGCGGTGGATGTTGAGAGGGCGGTGGACGTTGAGAGGGAGGTGGAGGTTGAGAGGGAGGTGGATGTTGAGAGGGAGGTGGACGTTGAGAGTGCGGTGGACGTTGAGAGTGCGGTGGATGTTGAGAGGGAGGTGGACGTTGAGAGGGAGGTGGATGTTGAGAGGGAGGTGGATGTTGAGAGGGTGGTGGACGTTGAGAGGGAGGTGGACGTTGAGAGGGCGGTGGGCGTTGAGAGGGAGGTGGACGTTGAGAGGGAGGTGGACGTTGAGAGGGTGGACGTTGAGAGGGAGGTGGACGTTGAGAGGATGGTGGACGTTTAGAGGGCGGTGGACGTTGAGTGGGTGGAGGTTGAGAGGGAGGTGGACGTTGAGAGGGCGGTGGACGTTGAGAGGGCGGTGGACGTTGAGAGGGAGGTGGACGTTGAGAGGGAGGTGGATGTTGAGAGGGCGGTGGACGTTGAGAGGGAGGTGGATGTTGAGAGGGCGGTGGACGTTGAGAGGGCGGTGGATGTTGAGAGGATGGTGGACGTTGAGAGGGCGGTGGACGTTGAGAGGGCGGTGGACGTTGAGAGGGTGGTGGACGTTGAGAGGGAGGTGGACGTTGAGAGGGAGGTGGATGTTGAGAGGGAGGTGGACGTTGAGAGGGCGGTGGACGTTGAGAGGGCGGTGGACGTTGAGAGGGCGGTGGGCGTTGAGAGGGAGGTGGACGTTGAGAGGGAGGTGGATGTTGAGAGGACGGTGGGCGTTGAGAGGACGGTGGACGTTGAGAGGGCGGTGGACGTTGAGAGGGCGGTGGACGTTGAGAGGGAGGTGGACGTTGAGAGGGAGGTGGACGTTGAGAGGGCGGTGGACGTTGAGAGGGTGGAGGTTGAGAGGGCGGTGGACGTTGAGAGGGAGGTGGACGTTGAGAGGGAGGTGGACGTTGAGAGGGAGGTGGACGTTGAGAGGGCGGTGGACGTTGAGAGGGAGGTGGACGTTGAGAGGGAGGTGGACGTTGAGAGGGCGGTGGACGTTGAGAGGGTGGAGGTTGAGAGGGCGGTGGACGTTGAGAGGACGGTGGACGTTGAGAGGGCGGTGGACGTTGAGTGGGTGGACGTTGAGAGGGTGGACGTTGAGAGGGCGGTGGATGTTGAGAGGGCGGTGGACGTTGAGAGGGTGGACGTTGAGAGGGTGGTGGACGTTGAGAGGGAGGTGAACGTTGAGAGGGAGGTGGATGTTGAGAGGGAGGTGGACGTTGAGAGGGTGGACGTTGAGAGGATGGTGGACGTTGAGAGGGTGGTGGATGTTGAGAGGGAGGTGGATGTTGAGAGGGAGGTGGATGTTGAGAGGGAGGTGGACGTTGAGAGGGTGGATGTTGAGAGGATGGTGGACGTTGAGAGGGTGGTGGATGTTGAGAGGATGGTGGACGTTGAGAGGGTGGTGGATGTTGAGAGGGAGGTGGATGTTGAGAGGATGGTGGATGTTGAGAGGGAGGTGGACGTTGAGAGGGTGGACGCTGAGAGGGTGGACGCTGAGAGGGTGGATGTTGAGAGGAAGGTGGATGTTGAGAGGGTGGTGGACTTTGAGAGGGAGGTGGATGTTGAGAGGGAGGTGGACGTTGAGAGGGAGGTGGACGTTGAGAGGGTGGTGGACGTTGAGAGGGTGGACATTGAGAGGGTGGTGGACGTTGAGAGGGCGGTGGACGTTGAGAGGGAGGTGGACGTTGAGAGGGAGGTGGACGTTGAGAGGGAGGTGGGCGTTGAGAGGGCGGTGGACGTTGAGAGGGAGGTGGGCGTTGAGAGGGCGGTGGACGTTGAGAGGATGGTGGATGTTGAGAGGGAGGTGGACGTTGAGAGGATGGTGGATGTTGAGAGGGAGGTGGACGTTGAGAGGGTGGTGGACGTTGAGAGGGTGGTGGACGTTGAGAGGGAGGTGGACGTTGAGAGGGAGGTGGACGTTGAGAGGGTGGACGTTGAGAGGGTGGTGGACGTTGAGAGGGTGGTGGACGTTGAGAGGGTGGTGGACGTTGAGAGGGCGGTGGACATTGAGAGGGTGGACGTTGAGAGGGTGGTGGACGTTGAGAGGGTGGATGTTGAGAGGGCGGTGGACGTTGAGAGGGCGGTGGACGTTGAGAGGGCGGTGGACGTTGAGAGGGCGGTGGACGTTGAGAGGGAGGTGGACGTTGAGAGGGAGGTGGATGTTGAGAGGGCGGTGGACGTTGAGAGGGAGGTGGACGTTGAGAGGGAGGTGGATGTTGAGAGGGAGGTGGACGTTGAGAGGGAGGTGGACGTTGAGAGGGAGGTGGACGTTGAGAGGGTGGATGTTGAGAGGGCGGTGGACGTTGAGAGGGAGGTGGACGTTGAGAGGGTGGTGGACGTTGAGAGGGCGGTGGACGTTGAGAGGGAGGTGGACGTTGAGAGGGAGGTGGACGTTGAGAGGGTGGACGTTGAGAGGGTGGACGTTGAGAGGGAGGTGGACGTTGAGAGGGAGGTGGACGTTGAGAGGGTGGACGTTGAGAGGGTGGACATTGAGAGGGCGGTGGACGTTGAGAGGGTGGAGGTTGAGAGGGAGGTGGACGTTGAGAGGGCGGTGGACGTTGAGAGGATGGTGGACGTTGAGAGGGCGGTGGACGTTGAGAGGATGGTGGACGTTGAGAGGGTGGACGAAGAGAGGGAGGTGGACGTTGAGAGGGAGGTGGACGTTGAGAGGGCGGTGGACGTTGAGAGGGTGGTGGACGTTTTTGCTGAGGGTGGGCGTTAGAGAGGGGAGGTGGACGTTGAGAGGGGAGGTGGACGTTGAGAAGGGCGGTGTGGGTAGGACGTTTGAGAGGGGCGGTGGACGTTGAGAGTGTGGTGGACGTTGAGAGGGAGGTGGACGTTGAGAGGGCGGTGGACGTTGAGAGGGCTGTGGAAGTTGAGAGGGTGGACGTTGAGAGGGTGGTGGACGTTGAGAGGGTGGTGGACGTTGAGGGAGGTGGACGTTGATAGAAGGGCGGTGGGACGTTGAGAGGGCGGTGGACGTTGACGAGGGTGGGTGGACGTTGAGAGGGAGGGGGACCAGTTGAGAGGGTGGTCGTTGAGAGGGCGGTGGACGTTTGAGAGGGCGTGTGGAAGTTGATTCAGGGGCGGTTTGGAAGTTGAGAGGGCGGTGGGCGTTGAGAGGGAGGTGGACGTTGAGAGGGTGGATGTTGAGAGGATGGTGGGCGTTGAGAGGGTGGTGGACGTTGAGAGGGTGGTGGACGTTGAGAGGGAGGTGGACGTTGAGAGGGAGGTGGACGTTGAGAGGATGGTGGACGTTGAGAGGGAGGTGGACGTTGAGAGGGTGGATGTTGAGAGGATGGTGGGCGTTGAGAGGGTGGTGGACGTTGAGAGGGTGGTGGACGTTGAGAGGGAGGTGGACGTTGAGAGGATGGTGGACGTTGAGAGGGAGGTGGACGTTGAGAGGGAGGTGGACGTTGAGAGGGAGGTGGACGTTGAGAGGATGGTGGACGTTGAGAGGGAGGTGGACGTTGAGAGGGTGGACGTTGAGAGGGCGGTGGGCGTTGAGAGGGTGGTGGATGTTGAGAGGGCAGTGGACGTTGAGAGGGTGGACGTTGAGAGGGAGGTGGATGTTGAGAGGGTGGACGTTGAGAGGGAGGTGGACGTTGAGAGTGTGGACGTTGAGAGGGAGGTGGATGTTGAGAGGGTGGACGTTGAGAGGGTGGACGTTGAGAGGGCGGTGGGCGTTGAGAGGACGGTGGACGTTGAGAGGATGGACGTTGAGAGGGCGGTGGAAGTTGAGAGGGTGGTGGATGTTGAGAGGGCAGTGGACGTTGAGAGGGTGGATGTTGAGAGGGAGGTGGATGTTGAGAGGGAGGTGGACGTTGAGAGGATGGTGGATGTTGAGAGGGAGGTGGATGTTGAGAGGGAGGTGGACGTTGAGAGGGTGGATGTTGAGAGGGAGGTGGATGTTGAGAGGGAGGTGGATGTTGAGAGGGCGGTGGACGTTGAGAGGGAGGTGGATGTTGAGAGGGAGGTGGACATTGAGAGGATGGTGGATGTTGAGAGGGAGGTGGACGTTGAGAGGGAGGTGGACGTTGAGAGGGTGGATGTTGAGAGGGAGGTGGATGTTGAGAGGGAGGTGGACGTTGAGAGGGCGGTGGACGTTGAGAGGGCGGTGGACGTTGAGAGGGAGGTGGACATTGAGAGGGCGGTGGATGTTGAGAGGGTGGACGCTGAGAGGGTGGATGTTGAGAGGGTGGATGTTGAGAGGGAGGTGGATGTTGAGAGGGCGGTGGACGTTGAGAGGGAGGTGGATGTTGAGAGGGTGGACGCTGAGAGGGTGGACGTTGAGAGGGTGGATGTTGAGAGGACGGTGGATGTTGAGAGGGAGGTGGACGTTGAGAGGGAGGTGGACGTTGAGAGGGAGGTGGATGTTGAGAGGGTGGACGTTGAGAGGGAGGTGGATGATGAGGGGGTGGTGGACGTTGAGAGGGTGGATGTTGAGAGGACGGTGGATGTTGAGAGGATGGTGGACGTTGAGAGGGCGGTGGGCGTTGAGAGGGTGGTGGACGTTGAGAGGGTGGGCGTTGAGAGGGTGGTGGACGTTGAGAGGGTGGGCGTTGAGAGGGTGGTGGACGTTGAGAGGGTGGTGGACGTTGAGAGGGAGGTGGACGTTGAGAGGACGGTGGATGTTGAGAGGGAGGTGGAAGTTGAGAGGGTGGTGGATGTTGAGAGGGAGGTGGAAGTTGAGAGGATGTATGTTGAGAGGGCGGTGGATGTTGAGAGGATGGTGGACGTTGAGAGGATGGTGGACGTTGAGAGGATGTATGTTGAGAGGATGGTGGACGTTGAGAGGACGGTGGACGTTGAGAGGACGGTGGATGTTGAGAGGATGGTGGACGTTGAGAGGACGGTGGACGTTGAGAGGGCGGTGGACGTTGAGAGGGTGGACGTTGAGAGGGCGGTGGACGTTGAGAGGATGGTGGACGTTGAGAAGCGTTGGTGACTCACTCTCTGAGGGAACACACTCCTGGGCTCTGTAGGGTCTGTGTTGGGCTTCTCGCTCCCGGCTCCTCCTCTCTGCTCTCAGTCAGGCTTCCAGCCTCGTCACTCCCCATATGGAGTAAAATTCCGGATCCATCCAAATGAAATTCCCTCCTCATGCGTTTCCAGCAGTTTGACCTTATTAGCCTGGTTAGCGCGTACACAGAGCCTGCAGGCACGCTTCACCTGCTGCCTGACCCGAACCGGTCAGCACGCTAAAGCATGAGGAGCCTCCACTCCTGACGTGGAGGTCCGGGCCACTGGGCGACACCTTCCCCCTACCCTGCTCTGCTAAGCTAACAGACTCGCTAACTGAGGCAGTCAGCAGTTAAACCAGTGAGTGGCAGCGAGGTGGCAGCGAGGTGGCGGTGAGTGATGGTGAGTGTGGCGAGGTGGCAGCAAGTGATGGTGAGTGTGGCGAGGTGGCAGTGAGTGGCGGTGAGTGGCAGCGAGGTGGCAGTGAGTGGTGGTGAGTGTGGCGAGGTGGCAGTGAGTGGCGGTGAGTGGCAGCGAGGTGGCAGCGAGGTGGCGGTGAGTGATGGTGAGTGTGGCGAGGTGGCAGCAAGTGATGGTGAGTGTGGCGAGGTGGCAGTGAGTGGTGGTGAGTGTGGCGAGGTGGCAGTGAGTGGTGGTGAGTGTGGCGAGGTGGCAGTGAGTGGCGGTGAGTGGCAGCGAGGTGGCAGTGAGTGGTGGTGAGTGTGGCGAGGTGGCAGCGAGGTGGCAGTGAGTGGTGGTGAGTGTGGCGAGGTGGCAGTGAGTGTGGCGAGGTGGCAGTGAGTGGCGGTGAGTGTGGCAGTGAGTGATGGTGAGTGTGGCGAGGTGGCAGTGAGTGGCGGTGAGTGGCGGCGAGGTAGCAGCGAGTGGTGGTGAGTGTGGCAGTGAGTGGTGGTGAGTGCGGCGAGGTGGCAGTGAGTGATGGTGAGTGCGGCGAGGTGGCAGTGAGTGGCGGTGAGTGGCAGCGAGGTGGCAGTGAGTGGCGGTGAGTGGCAGCGAGTGATGGTGAGTGCGGCGAGGTGGCAGTGAGTGTGGCGAGGTGGCAGTGAGTGGCGGTGAGTGGCAGCGAGGTGGCAGTGAGTGGCGGTGAGTGGCAGCGAGGTGGCAGTGAGTGGCGGTGAGTGTGGCAGTGAGTGGTGGTGAGTGTGGCGAGGTGGCAGTGAGTGGCGGTGAGTGGCAGCGAGGTGGCAGTGAGTGGTGGTGAGTGTGGCGAGGTGGCAGTGAGTGGCGGTGAGTGGCAGCGAGTGATGGTGAGTGCGGCGAGGTGGCAGTGACTGGGATAAAGCTCCTCCGTCCGCAGGCTCCTCCGAGGTGAGGAAGGAATGACAGACAAACGTCTGGTGTTAATGATTACCCAGGGCGCCAGGTGGAGTCAGGTGCATCAGCCACCAGACATAACACTCACAGGACTACACCGCAACCACCCCGCACACGGATTCATCTGCTGCTGGACTCGCTCTAAGTCAGGAACACTCTGATCGGTCGATGTGTCAGAAACAGCCTCTGATTGGTCGACGTGTCAGAGAACCATTTATCAAAAAGGAACCGAGAAGTGTACAAGTGAAGGAGCTTCTTTTATAGGTTAGAGAACCTACACATGATTTAAAGGTTTGACAAGAACCATTACCTAGAACTGTTCACCAAAGACAAGAACCATTAAGGAACCTTTGTTAATGAGAGAGTAGAAGGTTCTCAGGCAGAATGAGGGAACCAGCTGGTGAGTGTCTGTGGTCGGGTCCTCTTCACTCCGCGGTGGAGCTTTGCTGGAGGTTCTGCCTCAGATCTGCTGGTATTCAGTTTCACGGCAGTGTCTGTGTTTCCCAGCATGCATTTCACCAGCTGGCGTCTGAAACCGAGACGTTCAGTTCCAGGACTCATTTCTGAAAGGACAGCTAGCGCTGATTGAGTCTGGTGGTGGAGTCTGGTGGTGGAGTTACTGGTGGAGTTATCAAGGCTTACTCAGTGAGACTGAGGCGGAGCTACAACCAGCTAATACTGCACGTTAGCATCTGAACACTGGGGAGACTCACTGGGAGGTCTGGTCACTCGGCTTGGCTTCGGTTCCTGAGGCTCTGTCCGGTGGGGGAGGCGCTGGTGTTCAGGTCGGTTCCTCTGGTCTGGTCTGTCAGATCAGCCGACCCGTTTTATCCAGCCTGCAGTGACAGTGTGTCTGATGATGTTTCCAGAGAACTGAGGAGAACCTTTCCTCGACCGAGTTTGGGTCTTTCCCAGCCGACACAACTCACCCCCTCTGTAACGTGTCCAGTGGTGCAAAAACGGAGTGTTCAGACCGAGGGCAGTGGAACGGGTGTGTAAAAGGGCAGGGGACGGGTTTACTGTGAAAAAGGGTGGTAAAAGGCGGGTGATGGGTGTGAAGGGTGTAAAAGGTGGGTGATGGGTGTAAAGTGTGGGTGACAGGCGGGTGATGGGTGTGAAGGGTGTAAAAGGCAGGTGAGGGGTGTAAAAGGTGGGTGACGGGTGTGAGGGGTGTAAAAGGCGGGTGATGGGTGTGAAGGGTTGGTGACAGGCGGGTGATGGGTGTGAAGGGTGTAAAAGGCAGGTGAGGGGTGTAAAAGGTGGGTGACGGGTGTGAGGGGTGTAAAAGGCGGGTGATGGGTGTAAAAGGCGAGTGATGGGTGTGAGGGGTGTAAAAGGTGGGTGATGGGTGTGAAGGGTGGGTGATGGGTGTAAAAGGCGGGTGATGGGTGTGAGGGGTGTAAAAGGCGGGTGATGGGTGTGAGGGGTGTAAAAGGCGGGTGATGGGTGTGAAGGGTGGGTGATGGGTGTAAAAGGCGGGTGATGGGTGTGAGGGGTGTGAAGGGTGGGTGATGGGTGTAAAAGGCGAGTGAGGGTGCGCTAGTGAGGGGTTGTAAAAGGCGATGATAAGGGGCTTATGACTGTATGCCAAATGGGCCATGAAGAATAGGACATAGCTGCTTTTAGCAGTACTGTTTGTACAATGTAATTGTTGTACACAATCTACCGGGGCGTTATATAATGTATTGAGAGGTGGCAGATGTCATCATGGCAGTAAAAAGCTTATCACCCATTTTGGGGGAAAGAAAATAATCTTTAAACAGGCCATGTGTTACTGTAATGTTGTCATACTGGAACCTAGTGAACATTAAAAACACCTGTTGCAACCTCGATGAAGTCCAGT
>JAMWET010006418.1:320000-354361 GCA_024036415.1 Prochilodus magdalenae | reverse complement strand
TCCCCGCCCCCCACCAAGCCAGGCACACTCCTACAGCCTATAGCGCTGCCCTCTCTGTTCTAGCAGGCCCCTCCACAAGCCCTACACGCCTGTGCTTACGTTTTTGAATCAGGGCCGTTTTAGTTTGTTCTCGTGGCGGTTGGTTTTCGTCTCCCTAGCAGTTGAGTGGTGTCTAGAACAATGGCGCATGACTGTTTTTGTGATGTTTTGATGAGCTGGTTTTGGTAAGATCATCACCTGCCACAAATAGTCCATTTGAACCTCCATGGCTGTGCCCTGACGCTGCTGCTTTGGTGTAGACGGGAGTCACACAGTCCCATAAATTAGGATCATAATAACAGGTTTCCCCAGGAGTTTTCAGTTACGAATGGCTCTTACTAAAAACAGATTTTCCCGCGAGTGGAAGATGCCTGATTACAGAATCACAGGTCGGCTTCCATGCTGTCCTGGCTGGACCTGTCTAGTTGAATTGGATGTTATGTAGGTATGTCTCTCAGTTATTAGTGTGGGGCCTCAGTATGGTGTGGGGCCGCCACAGTTGCTAACCACAACATGCTAGACCCGTCCCTCGGTATGGAGCGTGTAGAGGTTTTCCCTAATGGCGTCCTGTGATAATCCATCCCATGAAGCTTGAACAGTCCTCACACAGTTTCCTGCATTATGATGTGGTAAGTGGGTGGAGGTGGTAGGGGACACCAGCCCTTCTGGAAACGTGTGACAATCAAAACCGTTGTCATCTTGGTGCTGACCACGGTGCCTCCACACACGGAATTCGTTTGGGCGTCTCCACCAAGACTAAAGCGGGACTCGTCACTGAAGATGACCCGCTGCGCATTCTGAGTCACTACTCCATGGACAGTCTGGTAACGACACCACTAGCAGTGTTTGGTGACTGTGACGTGGTGGTTTAGGACAGTCGTGGTAACGGTCGGCGTGCATGTAGTCCTGCATCTGCAGGCCATCGGCCAAAGGTGCCGGCACTAAGAGGAATGGAGGACATCATTGCTCGCGGAATGTCCCATTGTTATGGCTGTAGGGTCGGTCAGGTACAGAGATGAGGCCCGGCCTTGCCTACGTCACATGTGCGACCTTGCATGACACTTAAACCATTGGCATGTCTCACAATGTCAAACGCACCCACCAAGCTTCATTCCTGCTGGATGATTCCTGGGTGCAGCTACTTGTGCAGCTATGCTTTGGATGATGGGTGTTTTGTGTTAATTAATTAATACCTCTCTCTCTCTCTCTCTCTCTTCTCTCCTCGTCTTCATCTTTCCTGCTCCTCGTCTTTCTCTTCTTTCTCTGCTCCTCACTCTTCTTCTCTCTTCTCTCACTCTCTAACTCTCTCTACTCTCTCTCTCTCTCTCTCTCTCTCACTCTCTCTCTATTTCTCTTCTCTCTCTCTCTCACTCTCTCTCTCACTCTCTCTCTCTTTCTCTCTCTCTCTCTTCTCTCTCTCTCTCTCTCTTATCTCTCTCTCTCTCTCACTCTCTTCTCTCTCTCTCACTCTCTCTTCTCTCTCTCTCTCTCTCTTTCTCTCTTTCTCTCTCTCTCTCTCTTCTCTCTCCCTCTCTTCTCTCTCTCGTCTCTCTCTTTCTCTCTCTCTCTTCTCTCTCTCTCTCTCTCTCTCTCTCTCTTCTCTCTCTCTCTCGCTCTTCTCTCTCTTCTCTCTCTCTTCTCTATCTCTCTATCTCTCCTCTCTCTCTCTCTCTTCTCTCTCTTCTCTCTCTCTCATCCTTCTCTCCCTCTCCTGATCGCTTCTTCTCTCTCTCCTTCTCTCCTCAGTCTTCTTCTTCTCTCTCTCTCTCTCTCTTCTCTCTCTCTCTCTTCTCTCTCTCTCTTCTCTATCTCTCTCTCACTCTCTTCTCTCTCTCTCTATCTCTCTCTCTCTCTCTCTCTCTCTCTCTCTCTCAGATGCTGTGAGTGCAGTGCCTCTCTGTCTCACTGGTACTATGAGAAAGATGGCCGTCTCTTCTGTAAGAAGGACTACTGGGCCAAGTTTGGCGAGCTGTGTCACGGCTGCTCAGAGGCCATCACCACCGGCCTCATCATGGTGAGTCCGAGAGCATCTCCAGCGACACCACATCCCTCCATCTCTCCACACTCCGCAATCTTTCCTCCCACCCAGATGAGCCTCGGATTTCACACAGCCGCTCCTGTTACTGCGGCCCAACAAAACCACATTCACGCAATGCTCGGCACCGTACCACACGTGTGGAGGACCCCATGAATTAAACAGCAGTGCACTGTTCTCTATCTGGCCTCGCTGAAAGAGCCAGTATGTTTAATTCATGGCATGGAGAAGAGATTATGGTAACGAGGGGAAAGTTTGTTCTGGTTGTGAGATGGGAAGGGGGTGCGGTATTGTTTTGGAAGCACCCCCGTTCCAGGGGAATGTCTGCTTCGGACATGTAAAGCTTTTCATCAGTGCTCTTTTGGGTTTTTTCTCAGATTTAAGGCACATTTGGTCTTTCTTATGTGACGGATCGTTTCCATAATGGCATGTTAAACATGGAAGCACATAGACAGATCTTTGGGGCTAGGTCATTATTTATGCAGTTAGTACTGTTAGCACTAGGGCTGTACCCGACTCGGATTTGCCCGTCCTGGTCGACGATTCGACTATACGTTCACGTTTTTTCTCCATGTTTGTTATCTAGTAATCAGTAAATCAGTCTGCATACGGTTCAGATCTGATCCTCCTCATTTTGAAAGTCAGCAGAGTCACAGGAACATATTTCTGAACTAAAAGAGGCGGGGCTTATGATGATCGATCTGAACTGGAGCCTGATTTAATTACAGGATACAGCGCCGGGCAGCAGCTTGTAGTTATGCTAAACATTAGCGCTTATAGCTTATAGTCTTTTTCATTTCACTTCTAACAGCTTCTTCAGTAGGAGGGCCCTTCGTCTTTCATCTCTCATAAATAATGAACTGCTAAATAAAACCAGATTAGTCCATATTTAAATTATTAGATGAAAAGAAGAATGGTAGACCTGAAACCGTTTATTATATTACCCGCGCTGAAATAATTATCTCTCGTTTATCGGCAGGCGTATGAAGTGACTGTACTGATCTTTAAATAAAGATAATCTTAGCTGTAGACCAATAAATACAAATATATGTCATTTAGGATCAAAAATAATGGAATTATATTAAAACAAACGTCTCCGCTCTGTTTTAAAAATAATTATTAAAATGTCTTTTTACATCCTTAAAGTTCTTGTGCGTTTTTGTAGTTTTAGTTTTTTACGGGGCAAAAAAAGGTCACTGTTGTCAGTCGACTTGAAGAGTCTCAGCCGACTTAAAGGGTCGCCGACTGACGATTCGAATCGTCGACTTCTAGAGGGCAGCCCTAGTTAGCACCATGCTAATTGGTGAGGTATAAGCTTTAATTTCTTTGTTAGCTTTGTTAGCTTCCTAGCTTCGGTGCTTGAACTAAAGGAGCAAGCGTCAGAGACTAAATATATCTTTGCTAATCAAATATAGTTGCACGAGGAAGTGAACCGTGTGGAATTACCTGGATTTCTGCAACAATAACTAATAAAACGACGTGGTGTGATGATTATCAAAGCCACAGTTATAGACAAACACAGACTAATAATTTTCAGACCTTTTATTGAGCACACTGAGAAACATCAGGGCATCAAACCACGTCTGGTTACTGACAAATCTGTTCTTCTCAAGAAAGCCTCGTGTGAACCATGCCTCCATGCTTTCACATGTTTCAGAAGACACAAGAAGGTGTGTTACAGGGACAGGTGATGCTTTAAAGCCTGGAAAAGCATTGCTGAATTGGGGATGGACCTCAGTCCAGGGTTAGACGGAATTCAGGACTGTTGCTCCTCTCCTTGGGAGTGGCGTCCTGCTAAAATCACTCCTAGAGCACAGCTGGCAAAAATCAAATCACATCACATCACTTTTATTGTCACGTCACATGTTCACAGGTGTGAAGGTGAGTGAAAAATAAAGGTGTGTAGTCCCTTACAGCACTCACATGCAAAAATATACATTAGACAGTAAATATATACAATGCTAAGCACAAAAGTCTCTGTTTATACTAATATACCGTTTTATATAACAGTAATGTAAAGTTATGAATAAAAACTATGATATATACAGATGTACACTTTTCCATATAGCACTGTGGTAATGCTGAGGTAGATGAGAGATGCAGGGTATATACATATATATACACACACTACAGATATACACTATGGATGGAAGATAACAGTAGGTCAGTCTATATGTATATGTATATGGGTAAGTATAAAGATGCTAATGTAAAGTGCAAAGTGATGATTGTCCATGAAGATCATCGTTTAGATGGTTTTGGTGAGATGTGCTGAACCAGGTCCATTTACCTACTGGCTGTTCAGTAGCCTGATGACTGGGGAAGAAAATATCTGGACTTTATGTTTCGCAATCCTGAAAGAGGTGAGAAAGAGCAGAAGGTTAGCAGCAAAAGACCTACAGAAGACTGTGTCCACTATCGGTGCTCATGAGACACCACACAGAAATCCACTGCTGCCCAAAATTGCAGAAATCCATTGCAGCCGAGTCTTAAGTATGTCCAAGACGTTGGGCAGTGTTAGACGTCAATGTTCAACAGCGCTTCTGGGAAAATGCTCTACGGACAAAAGTGAAAACATTCATAGTTTGGAGGAATAAGGACACTGCACACCCACACCCAAACCTCCCCCCAACTGTGAAGCATGGTGGAGGGAGCATCATGGCCTGAGCAACGAATTCAAAGGTGCATCAAAACAATCTACCGGAGAGGCAGCAAGGCAGCCGTCAGTGATCTCAAGCTGAGGAGCCTTTCAGTGAAGCAACAAGACAATGACCCAAAGCACACCAGTAAATCAACTAAAGAGGATTCAGCTTTAGGAGGGGTCCAACTAGAGTTCTGACCCTGCCGAGATGCTGGGACCTGAAGAGGGCTGTGCAGGCAAGGCTTCCCAGAAAAATGGATGAACTGAAACATCAGTCTTCAGCAGGGAAGCCTAGTTAGTCCTATCAGTGTTAGGCTGGACATGTGGGGAGCTGGTCAGGGCCAGGTAGCAGGGAAACCCGTTCCATCTTCCGTCAGTGTCTGGCTGGGTCGGTAGGCGGCTGGTCAGAGGCGGGTACCACGTTAGATTGTGTTTGCCGGTAATTGTGACTTGGATAACCATCAGACCACACCAATACAGGAACCCAGGTCATTCCAAAGGGTTCCCTGATTATTCCTGGCTACTGCATATTCCCCCAATCCGATCACTCTCATTCTGTGATAATAGAGAAGAACATTGCACTAGCCCAAAGGAAGCCCTGCACTATCAGCACCACTACGTTTACTATTTTCTCATGTGGCTAGAGAGACGACTACTCCACCTCTCCCACATTCTCTCTTTCGGTGATCTCACTGTAGCAGCAGAGACACATAGCTAAGCAGAACTACTGCATGTGCACTGTAGGACATTGTTTACCGACCTGGCCCACCCCAAGCCAGACCTACGTCTTTTTGTGGAAGCTCTTTAAACCCGACTCCACACGCAGATGTCCTGACACATGGCCGGTGCTGCAGAGTGCAATCACCATAATTGAACACCCCTGGCCCACTCTAAGTGAATTAAAGATGGCCGAGCTCGCTATTCCGGCTTCTGCTGCAAGCCCACATTTCCTTGAGTTTGTAAAGGCGGTACTGACAGTTACCGCCCTGTAAATGTGAAACGGCCATGCCATCCAATCACATTACAGCGCTGATTATAGCCCGCGAAGATGCACTCTCGAGATGACAGTCAGACGAGGCCGTGCAGCTCCCCGGTCTATTAACTGATCGGGTGGATAAGCCTACCTCATCTTCTACCTTCCTGCTAGAGGCTCCTGGTTCGGATTAGAGGACACGTTAGGAGCAGTTACAGAAACACTGAGCACGGGACTTCCTGTTCCTCCTGCTTTCTTCTAAACAGGCCTATCAGGTATGGTACACAGACTGTCAGGCTGAACTGGTAAACTACTTGCTCAGTTTGTAAGGAGCCATGAACAGTGTACTTGACCACTTTATTAGAAACACCCACCCTGTATATACACCGGCTGGCCACTTTATTAGAAACACACACCCTGTATACACACTGGCTGGCCACTTTATTAGAAACACCCACCCTGTATAGACACTGGCTGGCCACTTTATTAGAAACACACACCTTGTGCTTCCACTAACTGGCCACTTTATTAGAAACACCCACCCTGTATACACACTTGCTGGCCACTTTATTAGAAACACCCACCCTGTATATACACCGGCTGGCCACTTTATTAGAAACACACACCCTGTATACACACTGGCTGGCCACTTTATTAGAAACACCCACCCTGTATAGACACTGGCTGGCCACTTTATTAGAAACACACACCTTGTGCTTCCACTAACTGGCCACTTTATTAGAAACACCCACCCTGTATACACACTTGCTGGCCACTTTATTAGAAACACCCACCCTGTATATACACCGGCTGGCCACTTTATTAGAAACACACACCCTGTATACACACTGGCTGGCCACTTTATTAGAAACACCCACCCTGTATAGACACTGGCTGGCCACTTTATTAGAAACACACACCTTGTGCTTCCACTAACTGGCCACTTTATTAGAAACACCTACCATGTGCTTCCACTAACTGGCCACTTTATTAGAAACACCTACCTTGTGCTTCCACTAACTGGCCACTTTATTAGAAACACACACCTTGTGCTGTCACTAACTGGCCACTTTATTAGAAACACCTACCTTGCGCTTCCACTAACTGGCCACTTTATCAGAAACACCTACCTTGTGCTTCCACTAACTGGCCACTTTATTAGAAACACCCACCTTGTGCTTCCACTAACTGGCCACTTTATTAGAAACACCTACCTTGTGCTTTCACTAACTGGCCAATTTATGAGAAGTACCTACCTGGTGCTTTGATGCACTGGCCCCTTTGTTGGAAACACCCTGTCCTGCTTGTTATTGGGTGTTAGGTGTTTTGATGATGCTGCTTTCTGTCTGTGTTTTACCGGGAGAACCTCACATTACCAGTCGAGCTGAACTCAGTGCCCTTCTCCGCCTCTCCGTCCTTCTCACACAGAGATTTACAGAACAGCTTAGGCCAAAACCCAGCAATTAGATCAGTCCTGGCACGCTCTCATGCTGTCTCTCTCTCTCTCTCTTTCTGTCTTTCTGTCTGTCTCTCTCTCTCTCTCTCTCTCTCTCTCTCTCTCTCTCTCTCTCTCTCTCCCTGTCTCTCTCCCTCTCTCTCTCTCTCTCTCTCTCTCACTGTTTCAGGCCAGCACGTCATAAACTCTCTCACAGTCGGTTCTGCATTTACTAAAAGGAGAATTCATAACTGAAGGACACAGACTTAAAAATAAAGCCACCGAAAGAGTTCCTTCTTCTTTCAGCTTCAGTCAGTTTATTAGACACTTTATTAGAAACACCCACCTTGTACTTCCACTAACTGGCCGCTTTATTAGTGTGATGTCCGTATAAAGCTCCGTATGGTGATGCAGGTTTGTTGTGACGGTAGCTGTTACTGGTGTGTACGTTCTTGACACCAGCGAGGTTAAAGCCCAGCCCAGGGCTTCTAACGCTGCGTCCCCTCCCATATAGGTACGTCACTTTGTCACTGAACATACGAGGTTTATTTTATTTCGTCATGGTCCCCACAGGTAGATGTGCTATTGTGGAAACTCATAATACAAAAACAATAAGGATGGGATTTATTATGCAGCCCTGATCTAAACTGGAGCCCTACTGGAGCTGGATTCATTTCACCAGGGGATATGTAGTAATATGAGGAATTTTAACTGGCCACTATATTGGAAACGCCTGCCCCATGCTTCCTCTCACTGGCCACTTTATTAGAAATGCCCATCTTGTGTCTCCACCAGTTGGCCACTTTATTGGAAATGCCTACCTTGTGCTTCCACTAACTGGCTGCTTTATTAGAAATGCCAGTCTTGTGCTTCTACTCACTGGCCACTTTATTGGAAACACCTACCTTGTACATCCACTCACTGGCCACTTTATTAGAAACATCTACCGTGAACACCTACCGTTTCCACAGGCTGGTCACTTTATTAGAAACGCCTACCTTGTGCTTCCACTAATTGGCCACTTCATTGGACACACCTACCTTGTGCTTCCCCTCACTGGCCAATTTATTGGAAACACCTACCTTGTGCTTCCCCTCACTGGCCAATTTATTGGAAACAACTACCTTGTGCTTTCACTAACTTACCACTTTATTAGAAACACCTACTGTGTCCTTCCACTGGCTGGCCACTTTATTAGAAACACCTACGTTGTACTGAGTCCTACTGAAGCTGTATTGGTTTTAGCAGAGGGCGTCCGGTAATGCTTTCTGAGTGAAGTGACCGGCTGGTTCATACAGGATAAAGGATCTGTGTAATTTCCCCAAATTACCCCAAATAGCCCAGAAGATCATTGCCTGGAGATTCATGTCAGCATTATCGGGCAGCACACTTCCGAACAATAACAACAACAACATGTTCTGCAGTTAAATGTTAAAAATGGAGGTGCTTTTTTCTGTTAGCTGTTTTAGCTATTACATTAGCGTGACATGCTTTCAATCAGGACCACTATCACTTAAGGAGCTTCGGGTCCAGCCAGTCATAAGCCCTGTTTGGGCTGGATTCGTTTAGCTGTAATTTAAGCGATGACCAGCGAGGCCCATGATTTTAATCCAGCTGGAGTCTGACAGCGCTGTAGCGGTTACAGGACTGCTGAGTAATTATTCCGGAGCTCCCTCAGTTCTCCGCAGTAGTAGCCCTGTTTAAATCCACATCACAATCATGATACTGTTATAGCAGAAGTGACTCGAAAGCTTGAGCTGAGACAATAAACGCAGCAGCACATAACTTCTTCCTGTCTCAAGCCACAGAGATGGCGCTGTGTCTTCCTCTACACTGCACTGAAAGAGGACAGAAGTCATCTCAGTTGGCTCCTTACTCATGTTTCTAAAGTTTTGGAAGTTTAGATATGGTGGTGAGACGTGAGTTTTTTCCAGGTGAGAGCATTAGCCGTTATGTATGGAGAGAAGGTCGTAAGTCTGGCTGTGGGTAGCAGTACGAGTGATGTCAGGTTGAATGTCCAGTATATGAGCAGCAGCAGACAATGTACATCCTGGCAAAGTTTGCTCTGGTCAGGTGTCAGCTCATCACTGACTAAAATTTGGGTCGGGATAACAGAGGGGTTGTTTTCAGTTGCCAAAATGTAAGTCACCTCTCTTCCCCCACACCTGACCAGTGAGCCAGATGTCTACAAAACCAAGCCAACCCCTGTCCCATCCCAACCCTCTCCCAGGCCCTCTCCCAGCCCCTTTCCCAGCCTCCCAACTCCTCTCCCAGCCCCTTTCCCAAACACTCTCCAAAACCCTGTCCAGCCCCTTTCCCAGCCCCTGTGCCAACAACTGTCCAAGCTTCTCTCCGAACAACTGTCCAAGCCACTCTCCCAAACCCTCTCTCAGCCCCTGTCCCAGCCCCTCACCCAGCCCCTGTCCCAGCCCCTCTCCCAAACCCTGTCCCGCCCCATTCCCAGCCCCTGTGCCAACAACTGTTCAAGCCCCTCTTCAAACAACTGTCCAAGCCCCTCTCCCAGCCCTTCTCCCAGCCCCTGTCCCATCCCCTCACTCATTCCCTCACCCATCCCCTCTCCCAGGCCCTCTCCCAGCCCCTTTCCCAGCCCCTGTGCCAACAACTGTTCAAGCCTCTCTCCAAACAACTGTCCAAGCCACTTTCCCAAACCCTCTCCCAAACCCTCTCTCAGCCCCTGTACCAGCCCCTCTCCCAAACCCTGTCCAGCCCCTTTCCCAGCCCCTGTGCCAACAACTGTTCAAGCCCCTCTCCCAGCCCTTCTCCCAGCCCTTCTCCCAGACCCTGTCCCAGCCCCTCTCCCATTGCCATCTCCCATCCCCTCTCCCAGCCCCTGTCCCAGCCCCTCTCCCATCCCCTCTCCCATCCCCTCTCCCATCCCCTCTCCCATCCCCTCTCTCAGCCCCTCTCCCAACGCCTCTCCCAGCCCCTCTCCCAGCCCCTCTCCCCTGATCTAGTGCTAAATCGCTAATCTGCATCTGGAACTTTAAATGCAAAGTGAATTCCATTGCTCGGTCAAAAAGTAAACCGTGACCCTTCATTAAAAAAATGTCTTCCACCCAGATATGAAGTCCAGTGTCACATTTTAATTTATTTACCATTTAGTGGCACAGCGTGTTGCTGTTGTTCCTAGGTGCGGTGCCTGTGCTGAGGTTAATGTCCACATGAAAGCTCGGTTCTGGGCTATCTGGGGTCGTTCGGGTCATTTCACAGATCCTTTATTGTACAAATCAGCCAGTCAAATCGCATAACAAATTACATTACCAGGCCTCCTCTGATGAAGCCGACCCAGCCGTCCCAGCTCCACTGAGGCCTTGTAACGATGAGGCATGGAACGATGGACATTGTAGGTTTGTACTGGAATCAAATGGTCCGTAATCACAGCCTACCCAATAAGAGGTCCCTGCTCTAGTAGGGCTCCACTGAATTCTTATTAAAGGCTATTACTAGCACCACGTCTCCAGGCCAAGAACCGTTTAGGTGGCTGTGTTGTGGAGCATGCACCTCCTCCTCCTCCCCCCCACGTATCATAACAGGAATATTGTGAAATGCTGATGACGCTCACGTGTCTCTCCCGAGTCGAGTGGTTGGAAAGTACCACTTTAGCAACAGCTACTCCCACTGGCCTCAGCCAGCGCCCTGATACAGAGGCTCTGAGTCTCTAGATGAGCGCTGTCTGAACCCAGCCTGCTGTAGTGGAGTATATGCAGGTCGGTAGTGGTCCCACTGTCTCAGCAGTGAGTGAGGACGCATGTCATGATGACCCTGCGCTTGCTATCTGCTCGATGATACGAGATAGCAGCTGCCTTCAGATTGCTGTTTTCAGGAATGAGTAATAGGTGTGGTTACCGTGGTAATGACTATGTGCTGTATGCCGTGGCGCTCAGTGTTTTTGTTACCCCCCTCTGTGGTCCGGTACACAAGCATGGTCTCAAACTGGAAGGGGGTTGAATCACTCTTTCAGTCTTCCTCTCTGAGTGTCAAAGTAATTTGAAACTTGCGCAGTAGCGTGCCACTCTGGTTGTGGACTATTGTCACCTTCTTCTCCGCTCTTTGGAAACTACCCATCATTCTTTGGTTCCTTCCAGAAAGCTCACACTTCTTCTAAAGGGGAATTCCACAGGTTGATCAGAGTCTCTGCATCTTTCTGAAAAGTAAACAGAGGCGTTCAGAGGCGTTTGGTGTGAAATGGTTGATTGTAGAGAGATTTCTTTACAGTGGTGGTGGTGGTGATGAGAACCAGGGGTCTCCATGTCTCCAGGGGCCTCCATGTCTCCAGGGGCCTCCATGTCTCCAGGGGCCTCCATGTCTCCAGGGGCCTCCATGTCTCTGCATGTCTGCTACTCATATGTAGCCGTTGATTTACTATCCAGAACCACCACTGATCCAGTATTTAGGGGGGCATGTCTCCTCACAGCAGGAAAGACCCGGATTTGATTTCCCAAGATGACCAGGATCGTTTCTTGTCCACTTGGGTTTCCTCTGGGTGCTCCGGTTTCCTCCCAAACTCCAAAGACATGCAGTCCAGTGAGTTGGAGATGCTGAATCGCCCGAGGTGCGGGTGTGCTGGTCAATGCGTCTACTCTACTTTGGACTGGCGGCCTATCCTGGGTGATTACCGCCTTCAACTGATGGGATGGGCTTCTGCACCCCCTCCGCCCAGAGGGATATCTGGTTTAGAATGAATGAATGAATGAATGGATGGATGGATGGATGGAAAAAATGCTGGACAAGCCTTATTAATAGACCAGGATCTTTGTAAATATCTGAAAGCCTCATATAAAAGCCTTTTCATTAATTTAGCCACTTTTTCAGTAGGCTGAATCCCAGAGAGCAAGCAGAAACGGCCCACATCTGGCAAAGATATGGCACTGCTGGCCCACTGTCAACTTTTGCAATCTGCTGTGAGCCAAAGGTGGCCCACCTGCCTCAGAACAGGCGCCGACCTAATATGGCGCATATGTGGCCCACATCCTGCAACCGGGAGCGCTCCACCCAAGGGCCGTCAACCCATGTAATGAAAATGGGAAATAACAGCTCTGAACAAACACCCTTACTGAACACCGAACATCTTAACGTCCCAGCTGACACACCAACACAGCACAATGACGGCCTCACTCCACACTGGCTGGGGTTTCATGGCGTTGTTGTAAAATTGGGGTTTGTGTTTCATGGAGAGAGAAAAAAGCAAGAGAGAGAGAGAAAGCAAGCAAGAGCACGGGCGAGAGAGATAGACGCTGCTTCCGAAACGGCCTACTACCGTACTGCTCAGCAGGCGAGAGTGTGTAGTGTGTCGAATCCGCAGTAGTCATAAAGCAGTAGGCGAAAGTTCCCCCGGTGACGTTCTGCTTCCGGTGAGATTTTCAAGTATGCGGACACAGCACACTGTGCTATCCCATGATTCCACTGGAGCTGTGGAGGAGAGGAAGACGCAATGTCGGGAAGCGGGATGCCGGCTCTGTACAAGTGTAAGTAATCTACAAATTTTGCGCAACACAGAGTCACGTTATGACCCGCTATGCGGCGAATATAAAGCCCATGTGACATGTTTATATGAATGAATGGCGGGACGTCTACAGTGCTGGCGTGACGTCTTACGTCAAATGACGCTGGCAAGATGGCGGACATGCTACGTCCGAGGTCGCGAGGTTACTACGTACTCACGAGAGTACTCAAGAGCCTACTGCTTCACCAGTCGAGCAGTGCGCATTGGGTTTAGTCTAGTACTTACTGACTAGGCGATTTCGGACGCAGCTAGAGTGTGCTCTGTTCTCTAATCTACGCTCACTGGAGTTCCGTTTGGCTCGAATACCTGGAACGGCACAACACTCTGGTTCCTGTCTACACACAGGAACTAGAACAGGTATATACCTTAGCTCCTTAACAAGCTCACAGTTCAGAGGGTCCGGTGACTCCCGGAGGAAGAATGTATCTGGGACAGACGTGGCAGGTTTGGAGCTGTTTGTTTACCTGAGGATGCCGGCGCTTTTCATCTCCACCATCAGTTTAGCTGATTTCCCCGGAGCTCCTAATATGGGCATGATGCACACCACCTGAAGGCCGTTAATAGGCCGTTAGCGTCTGTAATAGCTCACCACTGTTAGTAAACACGCTACGTGCCTGCGTTTGGTGTAAACATGCGGGAACCGTGACCTCTTATCCAGAAGCCTCATCATCCCGCCGTAAGCAGAACAGCGGAGGCTACATTTACATACACCGCAGTCCTGTTTCTCACAGGCAAACCTGGCGAACCTGTCTGCCCAGACCGAACATGCTGGTCCTTATCAGCTCCCGTCTGTATTTCCGGCGTTCCGCCTGCTCCACTGCGAGATGCCGCGGGCCTGGCTCTATTAATATACGCTCAGTTCCAGGTCAGATAGCTGCTCTGCCTGCAGCTGCTGCCAGACCTGGCCAGAAGGCCGGAACCTATTGATTTACTTTATCACCCGACCCCCCTCCCCACTCACACACCCTGTGTAACTCGGGCTCATCGAGGGGAACCCTGCTGCTCTTTAATTAGTCCAGCCACTGTGGCTCGGTGGCTCGGTGACCGGTTCATCACAGAGGGAGTGGAGCGCGCTCCCAGTGCTCAGGTCAGCTCAGCAGCGATCTGTCGGCTGATAGTGTTCACAGAAGTGCTTCTCTAGCTGCGGGTGAATGATGTGATGATGAATCACGTCGTGTGGCTGTTTCGGTACACAAAGGGTTGGGCTTCACTAGTGTTGAGGTTCTGTCCTCTGCTGATGCTCCGTTATCGCGTATTAGCTGGACTTAAACAGGAATGCAGCAGGAATGCAGCCC
The DNA here is from genome assembly GCA_024036415.1 of Prochilodus magdalenae. NCBI lineage: Eukaryota > Metazoa > Chordata > Actinopteri > Characiformes > Prochilodontidae > Prochilodus > Prochilodus magdalenae. The sequence continues at coordinate 340,419 of JAMWET010006418.1, read as the reverse complement.
CTGTGAAAGTTATGGCACTGTACTGCTATAGGGTTTTGGTTTAGTTCCCCCTGCTCTGTGGATATTCTGCATTTTTGGATGTAATGGGGAGATGAAGGGATTGATCGGCTGTGTATCCGGATCGGCTGATTTTCAGCCCGAGAGTGATCTTTCTCGAGCTAAGCCGGTCCTGAGAGCTGATCAGTGATGCAATACCTACTAGTCATGTTTTGTGAGTTAGGGATTGCTGCAGCCCTGCACGAGACCCCTTGGCCACAGGAGCCTGCCATTCTTTGTTTGAACGCAATCAATCAATCAATCAATCAATCAATCAATCAATCAATCAATCAACCAGTCAATAACTAACTAACCAACTAACTAATTAACTAACTAACTAAACAATCAACCTGTCAATCACTAACTAACTAACCAACTAACTAACTAAACAATCAACCTGTCAATCACTAACTAAATAACTAACTAACTAACTAACTAACTAACTAACTAAACAATCAACCTGTCAATCACTAACTAACTAACCAACTAACTAACTAAACAATCAACCTGTCAATCACTAACTAAATAACTAACTAACTAACTAACTAAACAATCAACCTGTCAATCACTAACTAACTAACTAACTAAACAATCAACCTGTCAATCACTAACTAACTAACATGTATAAATAAAATAAATAAATAAATTGTATTTACAAATAAAAAATGTAAATAAAATATTTAGAAATAAATTAATAATGTTTATAATTAAAAATAAATAGATACTTAAATAATATTTACAAACAAATAAATATTTATAAATGAAGTAAATAGATGCTTAAATAATATTTACAAATAAAAATAATATTTATAATCAAACAAATTATATTTATAATAAGTAAATAAAACAACAATATTCATAAATAAAAAACTATATTTAACTACACAAATAAATAAACAAACAACTAACCAGCTAACTAAATAAAATAATAATAATACGTTTATTTAAAAGTTTATATAGATATATTGTTTGATTATTAGTTTTTTCCTGTGTTCCTTTTTAAATAGTAGATTTTTGCTCGTTTTTTTATAGCCCTTTTTTAAAAAACATAATTTTTTTTTTTTTTTTTTTTTCCCCGCTGGTGCATTTTATATACCACAGTATCGACGTCACTGTGATGAGCTTCATGTAAGATGTTTAGATGTGGCGATGCTGTGCCTCTGCATTAGCCCGAGGACTCGAGTTCGCTGTCTTGATTTCCAGTGGTGGAGGGCGTGTAGGGTGGGTGGGGGGTTGGAGGTGCTAAAGCCACTGCGCAGGAACACATGGGTGGGCTCGGCAGGAAGTGATGATGTCACTCTCTCTCACACACTCACAGACACACAGCCAGCGAGGGAGGGAGAGAGAGATAGAGAGAGAGAGAGAGAGAGAGAGACGGGTAGAGCGAGCAGCATGACCGGCTTTCAGAGATGAGCTAAGCCCTTTCGGGGGGGCGTGGTCTCCGCCTCTTCTGTCTCTTGGCTGCCGGCTCTGTTTTGTTTGCGACGCTGCTCTTGCTAGAATGAGCTGGGCACGGTAGCGCACCCAGCCCGGCCGCTGTCATGGTGGGGGACTTGTTCTACTGGGGATTTTGCTGTCTGAAACTGTGGAAAAGGGACAAGAAGGTAAGATGGCCGTTTCTCCTCGGCAGCTGCCGGGGCTCAGCCTCCATCTGTCATTAACTGTTCGTGCCGTAGCAGCCACGGCTGGTCTGGTGTATGGAAGCTGGAGAGGCTCCAGCATGTAAAGGCTCCTTTGGAAGGGAGCTGGTTCAGGAGGATGCACCACAGTGCGGTCTATTTATAGCGTTGTGCTGTTGTCCATTTTGGTGTGGTTGCCATATTGTGCTTTTTATATTTGGGGCACGTCTTGAAATATTTAAAGGACCCCCCCCCCCAGCCCCCTCATCCCCTCAATCCCTAAATCCTTTAATCCAAGGTTTACAAGATTCCAATTTTAGGAATTCTCTTCCATATCTGATTATTTGCCGTCACGGTTTTGAGTTGGTGGGCTCGATGCTGTAAATGCCCCCCCTTGGCTTCAGGTAGAAGGACACTCCCTTGGATCTTGACCTGATTGCGCTCACATGTCTGGCCAAGTTTGCTATGCCCCATTTGAGGCCGTGCCAGCTATGCTTTCATATTTTACAGCATCAGCATGGGATCCAGTGTTCGGCATTGGCATGTTATTACCTGGAATGCAGTATCTCATGAGGAACCTGATCTCACGAGGACATTGGTCAAACCATGGCTTTACTCTGAAACCTCACTATCGGCCGTCTGCTGGTTTGATGTCCTCTAGATGATCAGTGCTGTAGAGTGATGCTCAGAAACACCTGGAACATAAAACGTTAAGGTATAATAATAAAACGTACCTCCAGAAGGAATCAGATTTCAAACAGGGTGATCGACTCCCAAGACATACGAATGTAAATCGGAAATTTCAGGATGTTATTAATCTGCCTTGTTCACAAAATTCCTAAAACATCAATAGAAAATATTTGATTGTATATAAAACAGGCCCACGTGTTTGTGTGGCCAGCTTTAGCTCAGTGTACGCGAGTGAAGAGTCGAGGGATCCGTGTGAAATCCGTATGGTGAGGAGCTTTTGCTTCTACACAGGGATATTAATGAAGCTCTAATATTATTTTGAAGTTGGAGTTATTTATTGGTGGGATTATGACGCGGCTGATACGGATAATATATATCGTGACACGTAGACATTTTCACCATACGTGATATGCATCACAGTAGTTGGTTTTTTGAGATTCAAGTTGGAAAAGATAAAATAAAACCTGTAGTGGTACAAATAAGAGAAATAGAATAAAATAAAATGATACAATTAATAATAACAATTATAATAAATCCACTACATTGATTCTATATTATTATTATATATATATATAGATTGTTTTACAAACTGCACTGCACTAAATCCAACTAAACCCAAATTCTGCCCATTCATTTTGTAAAGCCTGCAGATGCTCCTGTGTACTGGTGATGTACACGGAATTCTCGGAAAAGTGTATTACAAAACATGAGATATAATTACATTATATATACACACACATTGTCATCTTGCCCACCTCGAACCTAATCTGTAAAACAGAACCTGTAGTGGTACATATAGAAACTTTATTTAGTGTTTTACAAACTGAGCTGCACTAATTAAACCTAAATGAAATCCAATTAAACCTGATTGATAATGAAGCATTCAGTTGTTCAGGACCTGAAGTACGAACCATGGACATGAAACTCTCAGAAAGTGTGTTATAAAATAAAATTATTATACTGTAATTGGCATATTGCCCACCTGAACCTAATCTGTACCCCTCGCAGTCTTATAGGACCCAAAATGTAAATATAGAACCTTAAAAATATAGTAATAATAATTAAATCTGTAACCACAGTGGTTTTTATTGTGTTTTACGAACAGCGCTCCACTAAATACAGTTAAACCTCATCACACTCGATGATAATAACGCATTCAGTTCCTCAGCGTTCCTTAAGTACTGAGAATTTACATGGAATTCTCGGAGAAGTGTATTATAAAAATCACAATAATGACAAAATATAGTCATGCTTAATCTGTACCCCTCTCAGTTCTTCATTTTATACCCAAGGGGCCCAAAAGGTAAAGAATAGAATTTACTAGAATTCAGTTTCTATGCTGATAGGTGCTGATGGTTACTAAGAGGTTCCACTGTATGAGACAGACCTGGCAAAAACCAGGGAACCCATCTCTATGAACAATCGTATTTCTGCCAGTGCCCGTATGGGATTTGTAGCAGCATGCTGGCTGATGCGTATAGATATTGGCGTAGTTCACGGACATCCGTAGACCCACGTTTCTCGTTTCCCTGGTACTTCTGTAGATCTAGGTATGTTTTTTTTTTAATATAGATAGGTACTTTCACTTTGACTTGAGATAGCATTTCCCAGAATCGCCAACCCCATAAATAGAATATGGGTTCCATGTACTCCTCTGACGGGTTCTCCGACCACGCATCTGGCCGGTTGTGGCCGGGCTACGTTTTGCATCAAGTTGTTTATGGATGAGCTCACTGGTTGAATTTATCGGTGGCTGATGTCATGTCTGGTGTTTACAGCTGCTAATGATCATTCATGGTGCACATGGAAAACCCACTTGCTATACGTGACTAACACAGTGGCCCCCTTGCGTGTAGGTAAATGGCCAGCCGGTGCGTGTCCCAGCTGTGGCTGATAAAGCTGTGATGAACGGTGGTGCGAGTAAATTCACCACTCTCACCTTCTCCCCGAGCTGCGGGAAGTTTTCATGACAAAGTGGGGCCGCCCCCTCCGAAACCTCTATACTACAGGGAGGATGCATAAATAACCAGATTCGAACACGCGATGACCTTAAACCAGCGTCTCAGACTCTCTGGAGTCATAGAGCGTCTTTGTTTCTGGTGAAAGCAGTAAGGTGCGATGGAAAGTTGCCAACAGGAAATGTTTTGGTTTTCAGGAAAATTCCTCCCCAGGGCTTCCCTGCTATCGCTGTTGAACAGCAATGAAGAAATCGCTTATATACTGAACTGAATTGGAGTTTTTGACTTCCGTATTTCCTTTTATTCATTCATTCATTTGTAGGGATTCACCAGTACTGGAATTCTGATACCAGTATTCCAGTACCGGAATGCTGACACTCATTTATAATGAAAGGAGGATTTGGGACTAAACCCTACTGGATTCAAATATGTAATACAATGTTTTAAATGCTAGTGTTTCAGCCATATGTGGTCATGCTAATTGGTAGGCTAGTGAGCTGGACAGGAGGGATGGACTGGAACCACTGCATGAACAGATCAGATGTAGAAATGAATGGAGGGATGCTACATTGAAGATCCTCAGAAGGAGTAAAGCCTGCACGGTGAAGCTGAACATGCCAAACCGGGTGCTGTTACTGTTCCAACCATCCATTCCTACTTTCCCAGATGTGTCTGTGTGCTGAAACTGATTCTTCCTCTGGGTCAGAAGTATCCTTTAAACTCCCCCGGCCTCCCGATCCACCCTGGCAACACATGTTTTTGATTTGCACTGTCCTGGACCCCCCCCTCCACCTCTGCCATGGCTCATAGGCACATGGAGCTGAAAGGACAGAAAGAGGAAGCAGAGGCTCGGAAGCGATCACATGAACATGATCAGAGCTCCTGTAATCAGAGCAGGTTTAAAGGACTGAGATTTCCCTGAAACTGTCCTCCAGGGTTTCCTGCTGTGTCGTGCTTGCTTTATGGGGTCCCGTGTGACGATAGGAACAGATGGTTCCGTGGACGTACTGGTGGGCCCCGTGTGGAAAACTGCAGTGTTCATTTCACACATATGTGGCTTTTACTAGAAAAAGTCAAACCTGTACGCTTCCTTTTAGGTTACTCAGGTTAGGCGTGCGGTTGCGTTTGGTGGAGACACGGTAGCTCAGTAACAGAAAGATGACACGGTACAGTGGAAGGAAAATGGAAAGCAGCTGCAGACACTGTGCATGTGTGGTGAGCTGAAACAGAAACCCAGACGCTCATTACTGTAAAATCTGATCTCCAGGAGAGGAAATCCAGACGCAGATGTAAGCTAATAGATGCGCCTGGGTCTCTTAATTCAAATATGTACACCATTTCCACATGAATAGATTATATTAGCTACTTACAAATGAACCAGAGTCAGGTTTAGTGGCCAAGTATGTTAACACACACAAGAAATTAGTTTCGGCAGTTGGTGTCTCTCTAGTACAGTACCAATATACACATAACTAACTGACAGTCCACCATATACACAAAGACTCCACATATACACAATACATACAGAAATTTACCATATACAATATAGTAATACACAAGCAATAAACAGAGGATATATGGACAAATATTAAACAGTATACACATTATTTACATTATACATTACATTATACATAATGCAGGGCCTTATGAAATGGTTGATTGGATGGACTCCTTACCGTGGTGGTGATGGGAACCAGGTGTCTCCATATCTACAACACCATTTTATTTTATTTATTATCCAAACCCACCAGTGATGCTACACGTGCCTTCTGAGTGTTTATACGTGATTCTGATCATGGTAAAATAGTGGAAAGTCTAAAACACAACAAAGGCTGTATTCAAAATGGCATACTACATACTACTCATGTACTAAATCTACCTAAAAGTATTATGTAGCATGTATTATGCGACCAAATTGAAATTCTGTAGTGCACTGAAGAGACCCGGATGGTGTTCTACTCTGGTCAGAGTCTCTAGTATACAGGGGAGCTATCTCACCAGCCTGCTTCAGCCAGAGAAAATGGCGGCGGGTAACACTGTGGAGTTAAACGCAGCCCACTCAGAGTATAAATGTGGGTGTAGTGATTGTTTTGGGGTGTGTGTTCATCAGAATGAGCCTCAGAAAGTTAAATATACAGGTCTGAAGATTAATAAAAGATGAACTCGCTTTAGAGGATCAGTTTTTAGAGTGAAATAGCCGAGGGGAGCTAACAGCTAGGCTAACCGTATTTCAGGTGAACTGAGCAGTGTTAGCAGCAGCTAGTTCTAAACAGTGGATACAGTAATAACAGCTCTCAGGTAAATGTGGGTGTAGTGATTGTAGTGGGGTGTGTTTTCATCAGAATGAGCCTCAGAAAGTTAAATATACAGGTCTGAAGTTTAATAAAAGGTGAACCCGCTTTAGAGGCTAACCGTATCTCAGGTGAACCGAACAGCGTTAGCAGCAGCTAGCTCTAAACAGTGGATAGTTATAACAGCTCTGAGGTAAATATGGGTGTAGTGATTGTAGTGGGGGGTGTTTTCATCAGAATGAGCCTCAGAAAGTTAAATATGCAGGTCTGAAGATTAATAAAAGATGAACTCACTTTAGAGGATCAGTTTTAGAGTGAAGTAGCCGAGGGGAGCTAACAGCTAGGCTAACCGTATCTCAGGTGAACTGAGCAGCGTTAGCAGCAGCTAGCTCTAAACAGTGGATACAGTAATAACAGCTCTGAGGTAAATGTGGGTGTAGTGACTGTAGTGGGGCATGTGTTCATCAGAATGAGCCTCAGAAAGTTAAATATACAGGTCTGAAGATTAATAAAAGATGAACTCGCTTTAGAAGATCAGTTTTAGAGTGAAGTAGCCGAGGGGAGCTAACAGCTAGGCTAACCGTATTACAGGTGAACTGAGCAGCGTTAGCAGCAGCTAGCTCTAAACAGTGGATACAGTAATAACAGCTCTGAGGTAAATGTGAGGTAACTGTTCATGTGACTGTATTAGTATACTACACTGTAGGTCAGAACTGTTACTGTACTGTATATACCACACACAGGGGGTGTATACAGTGTGCGGTAGATACTACTGTAGAGTGCAGTATAGTAGTGTGTCATTCCGAATACAGCCTAAGTTGTCTTTGGGGACTGTTTTGCCTCATAGCATCCCTCCACAATGTAAAAACACATATAGGTCCTCTCTGAGTTAGCGTAAAACGCTGTCTCGGTCATCAGGCCGTGTGTTCATGGCCATTACATGCGAGGCAGCTTTTAGAGGTAGACGTCTGGTTCCTGTCACTACGTCAGTCCACAGTTCTGACTCTAGAGCGGAGCACTTCACACCACTCTGAGCGATGTTTACATCCCAACTGTTTAATGGCCGAAAGTGACTCTTGAGCAGTGTGCCTTATTCATGGGTAGATACGAATGAAACTCAGGGCAGCTCCTTCTATCGGTGCTCCTAACGCGCCTCGTGCGCTTGATGTTTGAGGGGGCTAATTTGGTGAAGTGCTGTCGGCCGTGTGGGACGCTGCGATTTCCTCTGCAACGGGTGGAGGCAGGCGAATGTTCATTTACAGAAGTGGTTAGCGAGCTTTGTACCCGCTGGCCAGCCTTGTGTTTGTGGTCAGACAGTTGTTCCCCTTTACTCGAGCCCTGACTGGTTTCAGAACCGCGAGGGTGGTCGACAAATGGCGCCGCAGCGGAGGTGTGGATGGCGTCACGGTTGTTTCCCCTGAACTGTTGTGTGTTTTTCACCTTTGCTGCCCCTAAACTCATCTCACTCATCGCACTGGTGGAAAAGCTTTGTTGATCTCTGTGCAATAGACCAAAAGGCAGATCTTTGGGCAGATGGTTCAGCGAGAAAGCTTATTGAGGCCTGTTCATTTGGTCCAGATCTAAAGATAACGGCAGACTTTTAGAGCTAGTCCTTTAATTGAGTTAATGACGACTCATGGCTGACATTAGAGGCTTGTAATAGACTGTGGGCAGTGTTTCATTGGTAGTAAATATATTAATATAGACTTTTATGGTTTTTTTTTTTTTTTTTTTTAGAACATGGGTCAAGTTGGGCATATAGTCAGTAAATATTAAAAACCAACACTGTGGCATGTATCTCATCTGTGTTTATACATGTATTTGTGTATACCGAGATATTTGTGCATATATTGACTCATATTTACGTATTCATAGCGAGAACAGTAAAATGTGAATCAGGTGTTCATAAGGCATTCATAAAGATCTGTACAGTATTCTGCTGTATGTAATATTCTATAGAATAATGCTTTATATTATTTGACATAAGACTTTCTGACTCTACATAAGTGTTCATAATCCCGCACGTAAACTAACATCACAGTATAAAGCTCCCTTGCAAAAAGCAACATCATACGTGATACTGTAATGTTATGACATTTTGACATTTTACGTGCGTGATTATGAACATTGTATAAATAAATAGATATTATTATAATATTATAAATATTATGTATATGTTTATACAATGTTCTGGAAATAAGCTTTTGTAACTACACACACACACAAAGTCTTTCAATATATATATATATATATATATTAGGTGTATATATAATGTTATTTAGATCTATATAAATGCTGCTGCTTCTTTTTCACAGGCAGTGATGTATCTAGAACTTCCAGCGAACTTCAAGGCATGATCAGCTGATCCTGTTCCACATTATTCTGGTAGTTAATCTAAAGTGAAGGCCTTAGGTCCAGCTCCTGAGGTCCCAACCAATGGGAAAGCTTGCTCGTCTATATCTACCTACCTACCACAAAGAAACAGTCCTGATTGGCTAATTGAAATAAGAACATTACCACAGTGCTCATGGAGTTTAAATCCAGTATGATGATCCTCTTGAACAAGTGAACCTTAATATTAGAGATGTGACTCTGAAGACCTAAAGGAGCTTGATGGTGTCAGCCCAAAATCAATACTTGAGAACTCATAAAGCATTAGCTTTCGTTACTTGTTAGCTACATTAGCCTCATAGCTCCAGTACTAAAACTATAGAAGCAGAGCTCGTTCACCCAACAGGCCTTGGCCGGAGGAATTGTGTGGTATAGATTATTGGTTGAACTATTGATTTAAAAGCCTGGTCCTACTTACGGATTGGTCGAGGATTAGATTTGCAGTGACGTCGGTAAAGAAACCCATCTGACTTTTTGTGACGTCTCTTTGTTTGCCGTGATTGCCGTCTCTAAATTCGAAGCCAGTGGGTTAAGTGCTGACCTCTCTGTGTGTTCTCTGTTTAAGAATGCTGATTTCATCCTCCTCCGACCAGAGCTGCGTGCAAATGCCCAGGTCATTGTTTACCTCTGTGTCTTGAAAGCCTCTCCAAAAGCCCAGTGTGCCTGAGGTTGGCATTCTGGAAGCATAGTCATTATGCAGAAATGCACGCAGGAGGGACGAGCCTGCTGACTCATACCGGCTGCTCGGAGATATAAGCCATTTTATTTTAAGCTCTCTGGAATGTGCTGTGTGAAGTATGGATTTATGGAATGATGATTCATAATATGGGCATTGTCCTGCATCACCTCAGTTGGCGCGAATGCGTCTTGTTAAGGGTGCTGCCAGTTGTATGTTATGTTAGTTGTGTTGTATCTGTGGGTGTCACTATTGTTTATGTTGATATTGTTTTGATGAATAACGTAAAACATGGGTCAAGTTGGGCATATAGTCAGTAAATATTAAAAACCAACACTGTGGCATGTATCTCATCTGTGTTTAAACATGTATTTGTGTATACTGAGATATTTGCGCATATATTGGCTCATATTTATGTATTCATAACGAGAACAGTAAAATGTGAATCCAAGGTCCATAAGGCATTCATAAAGTGCATTCATAAAGATCTGTACAGTATTCTGCTGTATGTAATATTCTATGGAATAATGCTTTATATTACTTGACATAAGACTTTCTGACTCTTAAGTGTTCATAATCCCGCACGTAAACTAACATCACAGTATAAAGCTCCCTTGCAAAAAGCAACATCATACCTGCTACTGTGATGTTATGACATTTTGACATTTTCGCTGTGAGAGCAGCACAATCGATTACCTCACTACACATCAACAATCTGATTGGTCGCCACATAGTTCATTTGCATAAAGGTAGTCCAGTTTGAGACAGCAGAGAGTTTTGACGTGTCGGTTATATATATAGGCCTATAGCTGTAGGATGCAGGCCCTTTAATGAGAGCTGATGTGTTGAAGTCTGTTCTGGTTTATTGTCTGATCTAATGATCTGTGGTTTGTTGTCTGACATGATTATGTTATGATTCCACCTTCTGAGTTTCCAAAACCAGGTATCCATGACTCGTCATGTCCACCTTGGTTCATAATCCGTCTTGAGGAATGTGCTGAGTGGTGTTGTTATTAAATGACTGATCTCTAAACGAAGGGTCATGTAGATTGACTGGCTGGATTCTGGATGGATTGTCAGATCCGAGTGACGTGCCGGACGTTGTTGCTAAGCACATCTCGAAGGGACAGTGGCTGGCTGTGTGCCTGCCGGGGTTTCCATAGTAACTTGAGATCGTCAAGATGAGAGGACGTGTAAGGAGATGGGCATTGATTTCTGTATGTAGAGCAGCCGAGCTTTGCTGACCACTCGATCGTAAAGGTCAGACTGAGGCCCAACATCTGTCTTGTGTTTTCCTCATTAGGTTGTGAAGTTGCTGTTGGGTGTCGGCTTTATCAGAGACTAGGCCGATATATTGGCTAGCAGATGATACGGTACAGTCCGATATTAAAATAGGATTATTACTAATAGTAAATAAAGTTCTGTAGTTCATTAGCAACTATTAGTGAGCCGAACGGAATGATGTACAATAATACATTATTAACAGACACCAGATATAAAATGGATATAAGTTTGAATTTATATTAGACATTACATAATATTTAAGAGATTACTGTATAATAATTAAACTCTATTAACATAAACTCTATTAACTACCCTTAATAAATATGTTATTAATTTTGATGAAGAGGATTCCGCTTATAATAATAATAATAATAATAATAATAATAATAATAATAATATTGATGATGATAATGATAATGATAATAATAATAATGATGATAATGATAATGATAATGATGATGATAATAGTGATAATAATAATAATAATAATAATAATGATGATGATAATGATAATGATAATAATGATGATGATGAGGATGATAATAATAATGATAATGATGATAATAATAATAATGATGATAATAATAATAATGATGATGATGATGATGGTGATGATAATGATAATAATGATGATAATAATAATAATAATGATGATGATGATGGTGATGATAATGATAATAATGATGATAATAATAATAATAATGATGATGATGATGATGATGATGATGATGATGATGATAATAATGATGATAAAAATAATAATAATAATAATGATGATGATGATAATAATGATGATGATGATAATAATAATAATAATAATAATAATGATGATAATGATGATAATAATAATAATAATAATAATGCGTATGTATTTTTTAATTGCCTGCAGAATTAAATTGTTAAACAATCATTCAGAGTGGTTTGGTGTGAAATGCGCTGTTCCTGTCAAAATAGTTTACAGTGGTGGTGATGGGAACCGGACGTCCACCCCTTGAATGAACTGCCGGATGTCTGAGACCTGGTTTCTGTGATAAGGGTTTGGCGTACAGTGTTTTTTTGTGAAGTCAGAGGGTTTTGTGGCACCGAGATCGTATATATTAATTCATCATCATGTAAACTCAGAACCCAGGCGTCGGGTTACGGCCGCGTAGATGCTGAGAGCCCTGATTCCTATCAGCACCACTGTAAAGAGATGTGTAAGGGGACGATTCTCTAAATCGGACCTTCTCACGTCAGACAGCTCGTGTGACTTTTTTTTCCTCAGCCTCTTAATTGTGTAGTAAATAATATAAATCTAAAATGGATGGAGCTCTAAACCTTCCAAATCTGTGTGGGCACCAGCCGTCTTATTTTCATATCGGTCGGTCCCTACTTTGCATACTCAAAATCATCTTCCTGCACGTCTTTTCTCGATGCACTCGGCCTGCGGCTCTGGCGTGCTGTATAGGGTCAAGGCTCTGTAGGCCGGGTGTGAGGTGAGGTATGGAGCTGAAACTCAGCTTCAGGTGAGGGTATGAATGTTTTTCATATAGGACACCTTTGTGCATTAATTCACCTTTCTGTTTCCTCCCGCAGTACGACGAAGTGTTTAGCCTGATAGTCTCTGTTATGGTTTTGGCTCAGCTGGGATTGCAGTTAGTGTCGTGCAACACAAATTGCATTTGTTCAGGAAATTACGATCAGCCTCTGTTTCCCCTCCTCCTGTTTCATAGACAAGACAACATTCTGTTTTAGACAATGTGGTATAGACTGAGTCTGTTCTACAGTTTCTCATTAGGTGGAGTGTATAACTCTAAGCTCTAAATGTAGGTACTGCGGTATAGACTGAGTCTGTTCTACAGTTTCTCATTAGGTGGAGTGTATAACTCTAAGCTCTAAATGTAGGTACTGTGGTATAGACTGAGTCTGTTCTACAGTTTTTCATTAGGTCGAGTGTATAACTAAACTCTAAGTGTAGGTACTGTGGTATAGACTGAGTCTGTTCTACAGTTTCTCATTAGGTCGAGTGTATAACTCTAAGCTCTAAATGTAGGTACTGTGGTATAGACTGAGTCTGTTCTACAGTTTCTCATTAGGTCGAGTGTATAACTAAACTCTAAATGTAGGTACTGTGGTATAGACTGAGTCTGTTCTACAGTTTCTCATTAGGTCGAGTGTATAACTCTAAGCTCTAAATGTAGGTACTGTGGTATAGACTGAGTCTGTTCTACAGTTTCTCATTAGGTCGAGTGTATAACTCTAAGCTCTAAATGTAGGTACTGTGGTATAGACTGAGTCTGTTCTACAGTTTCTCATTAGGTCGAGTGTATAACTCTAAGCTCTAAATGTAGGTACTGTGGTATAGACTGAGTCTGTTCTACAATTTCTCGTTAGGTCGAGTGTATAACTCTAAGCTCTAAATGTAGGTACTGTGGTATAGACTGAGTCTGTTCTACAATTTCTCGTTAGGTCGAGTGTATAACTAAGCTCTAAATGTAGGTACTATGGTATACACTGAGTCTGTTCTACAGTTTCTCATTAGGTCTAGTGTATAACTCTAAGCTCTAAATGTAGATACTGTGGTATAGACTGAGTCTGTTCTACAGTTTCTCATTAGGTCGAGTGTATAACTCTAAGCTCTAAATGTAGGTACTGTGGTATAGACTGAGTCTGTTCTACAGTTTCTCATTAGGTCGAGTGTATAGCCTTAAGCCTTAAATGTAGGTACTGTGGTATAGACTGAGTCTGTTCTGGAACATTGGAATATTGCTGCACGGTTCTAGATGTTGGAACATTTCTGCAGTGTTCTAGACGTTGGAACATTGCTGCACTGTTCTAGATGTTGGAACATTGATGCACTGTTCTAGATGTTGGAACTTTGCTGCCCTGTTCTAGATGTTGGAACATTGCTGCACTGTTCTAGATGTTGGAACATTGCTGCACGGTCCTAGATGTTGGAACATTGCTGCACTGTTCTAGATGTTGGAACATTGCTACACTGTTCTAGATGTTGGAACGTTGCTTCCCTGTTCTAGATATTGGAACATTGCTTCACGGTTCTAGATGTTAGAACTTTGGGACAGCATAGATTTCCCCACCGATTGATCATGGTGACCTCGGGTGCTTGGGTGCTCTGGAGTGTCCCATCCTGTTGATCCGTGCTGTTCTACGGAGGCTGCGTTCACTCAGTAGGTCTGGATCGTTTGCATGGACTGTGATGATAGGAGTCGCTGTGTTCTAAATCCTGGTCTCGCCTGTGTTTCTTCAGGTTGCCGGAGAGCAGAAGTATCACCCCGAGTGCTTCACCTGCCTGAACTGCAGGACCTTCATCGGCGATGGAGACACCTACGCTCTGGTGGAGAGGTCCAAGCTGTACTGGTGAGTGCTGAGCTGCCTGAGGCCTCTTTCCGGATATCTGAATTCAATGTACACTTAGTTCCCTTCCTCTTTTCGATTGCCTCTCAGCGGAAGAGCTTTTCCATCACATTGAACCGTTTTTGGCAAACCGTGGCTTTTAGATTCCAAGAATTTTTATTTATTTATTTATTTATTTGTCTTTTTTGACCTATTAGATGTACTACGTTTAAGACCACTCTGGTTACATACGCTAAGTGAATATTTGCCTGACATTCCTTTAACTTTAATAGAGCTGCCTTTTTTTTTTTATTATTTAAGAAAAAAATATTATTATTATTATTATTATTATTATTATTATGCTCAAAAATACAGCTTTAAAATTGTTTCCTTAAGCATTAAACTTCAGATACGTACTTAAAATATTTTTGGCACGAGTCTTCATGTGGACAAAGTCTATGTAAAGGATTCGCAGTAGTCAGTATTGGCCCTAAAGTGGCCTGTGTTGATGATGGTAAATCAGTAGCAGATCTTTGGGGGCTGTGTTGCCTTAACGTACCCTGGGCGTGTCCCTTCTCTCTCCATGAACGGATGAATCTAGGTCCACTATCATAAAACCATTGGACTGGATATCAGGCAGCGTATTCATAACCCTTTCACAGAATAGCTTTCTGTGAGGGAGCTTTTAGTGGTGGACGCCTGGTTCCCATCACCCCCACCGTAAACTGTATTAACACGGTGTATTCAAATTCAGATAGTTTAGTGTTAAGCTCCTCTAAACGCCTCCTAAAACATGCAAACAAACCCAAACATATTACACTAACACGTTTCTGTCTCTCTGTTCACGCACCTCTGGCCTGGTGCCAGCGACACACGCGCTCGAATCAGGCGTCCAGTGCTGTTCTGGACTGTAGGTACGAGGTGGGCTCTGTGTTTGTATCTGGGAGGAGATGAGGTAGCCTAACTTGTTCAGGCTGGTGAGAGTAACCTGAGAGCTCTGTTGTTAGATTGTATCCTCTGATTTTCCCAGCAGTGCTACTGGAGTTTCCCTCCTGGGAAAGTTAGCAGGAGTTTGAGTTTTCCCAGGTCTCATGTATGTTGGCGTTTCTTCAATGCTGCAGTATGTTATAATAAAATAAATATACATATTAAATAATATCCACTGTATTCTGTATTCCAGGTGAATAGGAGTTGCTCGAGGCCGATAGTCAGACAAATAATCGTATGATGGTTAATAACTGTATATTAGTCCAAATATAGGATCCAATATATAGGCCATATATGTTCATACGCATAAGGAATATGATCCCGGGCGCTGGTGTCTCTCTAGTATTATATGTGGTGTACAGGTAATGGAGATTTAATTTACAGACTGTACATGTGGTTGGTGTGGCACAACAGATAACACCACCTGTGCATATAGACAACATAAAAACACACATGTACCATATAGATAATATAGAAACACACGTGTATATAGATAATATAGAAACACACACGTACATATAGACAATATAGAAACACACACATGTGCATATAGACAATATAGAAACACATGTGCATATAGATAATATAGAAACACATGTGCATATAGATAATATAGAAACATATGTGCATATAGATAATATAGAAACACATGTGCATATAGATAATATAGAAACATATGTGTATATAGATAATATAGAAACACGTGCATATAGATAATATAGAAACACGTGCATATAGATAATATAGAAACACATGTGTATATAGATAATATAGAAACACGTGCATATAGATAATATAGAAACACGTGCATATAGATAATATAGAAACACATGTGCATATAGATAATATAGAAACACATGTGCATATAGATAATATAGAAACACACGTGTACAGACAGATAATATAGAAACACACATGTACCATATAGATAATATAGAAACACACATGTACATATAGATAATATAGAAACACACATGTGCATATAGACAATATAGAAACACACATGTACATATAGATAATATAGAAACACATGCGTACATATAGATAATATAGAAACACACGTGTATATATAGATAATATAGAAACACACATGTATATAGATAATATAGAAACACACGTGTACATATAGATAATATAGAAACACACGTGCATATAGATAATATAGAAACACACGTGCATATAGATAATATAGAAACACACGTGTACATATAGATAATATAGAAACACACATGTGCATATAGATAATATAGAAACACACATGTGCATATAGATAATATAGAAGCATGCACAGAAATACACAATATAGTGATTAAGTAAGTGCAAACTATAGACATGGCAGTGCAAACAGAAGCAGTGTACAGCATGTATAGGACCAGTATCATGGTGTATATTGGCAAGGATGGGTTTAGTACCAATCTGGGAAAAACGTGAGCAGCTGTGGCCTAGCAGATGATATTTGTGGTCAGTTATTCATCATCAAATAACTTCTTTTTACCAGCATACCAGAAAACTAGCATTGGAATCTGCAGTGTGATACAGATCGTCTATAAAATAACCCTAAATATTCATTTCAAAATATTAAAATAAAAATAATTTTCTGTTGGGGAGTGTTTTTACCTCACAACACCCTGGATGTCCCCGTTCACCATGAAAGGATTTTAATGGCAAAATCTGATGATTAATATTCAAATATTAATTCAATTTTTTTACTGTTTGGATTCTGTTGACTTAGTCACACTTGTCCTTATTTCGTGAACCGTGTTATTCAGAGACAGGCGTGTACTGTGAGGGATCTGGGAGACGATGCTTTGCTGTGAAAGTGACTTGACTCTTGTCTCCCTCTAGTGGACACTGTTATTACCAGAACATTGTGACCCCGGTGACCCTGCCGGACTCGCCCTGCTCCCGCATCCCCCACACGGTCACTCTGGTGTCCATCCCGGCCTCCACAGATGGCAAGCGTGGCTTCTCCCTGTCCATCGACCAGGGCAGTAGCCCCAACGGCTACGGCCCTGACCACAACCACACAGTGCGCGTGTCTGAGTGAGTGCACTGATATGATCACTTATTAATATTTATATATATATCATATACATATATATATATGGGTCCATAAGCCTATTAATCAGGAGAGACGGTATCAGGTGCCGTATTAATTACCTTATATTACATAAGGAGATCCATAATCCTCTTATCATGTGTACATTTCTAAGGGTGGACCCTGATAGCATCAGTCCGGACGTGAAGAACTCCATACATGTCGGCGATCGCATCTTAGAGATCAACGGCACTCCCATCCGGAACGTTCCACTGGATGAGGTGAGCATTCTGTGTTTCAGTAGGTCTGCTGTGAAATGGTTCCTTATAGAGATTACCTAAATGATTACCTATCTACCTTTAGTCTACCTAAAGATTATGTATACTTACCTGTACACTGCTCAACTGTATGGATATGGATCAAATGGCAAGTGTAGGGTTCACCTTAGCTTTACCTACCCGGTGAGTCCAGAGGATGCGAGCTTCCAGTGTCACCTCAGGGCATCAATGGTTTAGGCCGGGGTGGGGCAACCTGCTTATAGGTGGCGGTAATGGGTGTACTGGGGGGGTTCTCTTTTCAAGACAGAGCAGAGACAGGGATCAGTATGACTTTGCAGTCATAGATCCAAACACTCGAGCCGAAGGGTAAAAGAACTCCTGTGCAAACCGCACTTTTTCCCAAGCCTCAAGATCATTCGCCCAACAAGACCCATAAAGGGCGCCCCCTAACGCGACATCCTGTCCGCTAGAGAGATGCGCTTTATCACAAGGTTTCTTTAGAGTGGTGGTGATGGGAACCAGGGGTCTCTCTGACTACAACACAACTGGAGCCATTTTATTAACTAACAAAACCACCAGTGAACCTACTTCTAAGTTGTATATGGAACGTTCAAGATTTTAAAATAAATAAACACGAAAATAAATTACTTTTTTTTGGTGGGGATGGGGTGACGTGGGGCCTCACAACACCCTGTATGTATTCCTTCACCATGATTGGATTTTAAACATCTTAAACACCAGGCAGTATGTTCATAACCATTTCCTGTAATAACTACATGCGAGGGAGCTTTAAGAGGTGGACGTCTGGTTCCCATCACCACCACTGTGAACTATTCTGACTCGTTAGGTTTCTCTGGAACAGAGTACCTCACACCAAACCACTCTGAATGACTTTGTTGACATTCTAGTCATTAAATTAAGCAGTTAATACCACAGAAATACATACGCATTATTATTATTATTGTTGTTGTTAAATAATGTCCTCCCCATCAAGGTAAGTTTATAGTTTGTGTATTGTGTATTGGAGTCATTTCCTCCTATATGTGTGGAATTGTGTATTATTTACATGTAGATCATGAAACTATAAAATATTATTATTATTATTATTGTACATTTTATTATTATTGTATTATGTATTTTATTTTTTTTTATTATTATTTTATTATTATTTATTTATCATCGTTATTATTCTATTCACATTATTCTAATATGTGCGACTCCAGATAAATAGCACTACTTGTCTTTACTTTGATTCTCTGTTTCAGATCGATCTGCTCATCCAGGAGACGAGTCGGCTCCTGCAGCTGACCATCGAGCACGACCCCCATGACCAGGGAGGCTCGGGAGACCAGGTGGATGGTCCCAGCCCTCTTTCTGGGGGTCCAAGCCCCATCACCCCCATCACTCAACCCCCAAACCAGGACATCAACAACCTGCGCTCACGCATGGTCACGTGAGTCTGACTCAGCACGTTTGTACTTGCACACATGGTTAGGTCCACCACCTGAGACGTCCAGTCCATAAGTCCAGGCTGTTGAATCAGGTCTTAACTGAGCACATTGTGCTTTTATCTTTAAAGTGCCATGCAACAAACAAACAAACAAACAATCAAATAAACTAATAAATAAACTGTGTTAGATGTGCAGAGGTGTGTTCTTATGTGCACTCAACCAAACATGGAATTTGACCGAGGCCCCCAAACTGGTGCACATGGTATACAGTACATGTCAACCAAAAGCTCCATCTGAATGTTCTACAGTGGTTCCTTAATACAGGCAGTAGTTCTGTTTGGTCCCATGGGCTCTACATACAGTCCTTTCATGGTTGTACTTATCCCGAGTCCGCATCCAGGGCCGATTCTGCACTGGTGGGAGGAGTTTATCACTGGTTTGCTCTCAGACCCAAGAATTCCATCCGAGCCGCGGACTGATCTTCCACACACACGGCCGTCCATGCCAGAGTTGGAGGGGCAGTGAACCCCAGTCCACAGATTTCCGTCCTCAAGTCCTAAATTGTTCTTTGCGTCATGATTTGGTTCTTCAGATTGGTGGAGAATGTGCTGTGTGTAGAACCTTTTTGAAAATGGTTCTCTGTAGCACCAAAAAGGGTTCTGTTGTTGTTACAAGCTTGACTTCATAACAATAGCAGAGCTATTTAAGCATGGAATGGTCCCGAATAGAACTTATGGTTCTAGGTAAAACCTCTGCCTTTATTAAGGAATCCTTGAAGACCCATAAAGGTTCCACTGTTGTGTAGGAGGTTCCACTGTCTAATCCCCGTGTGTCTCTGCAGGCGAAGCTACAGTATTGATAAGTCTCCGTGCTCCAGTAACGCAGCGTCCCCGCTCTCTCTGCGGAAGGACATCGGCCGCTCCGAGTCTCTCCGAGTGGTGTCCAATCGCACGCACAGAATCTTCCGGCCCTCTGACCTCATCCACGGAGAGGTCCTGGGCAAAGGCTGCTTCGGCCAAGCCATAAAGGTACGCGCACACACACGGACACTTTGCATAATACCCTGTGGTTTGGGCATATCGCTCACAGGAAGAGAGACCTGCTAGCGGGGCTGACACCAGGCCATTTGCCTAGATTTGAATGAGGGCTGCTTTTGCGCTTCCTCTTTACCTTAAAGAGCAAAAGAATTTATAGTATTAAAGAATAATTTAATTTAGATTTGGAAAATATGTGATTTCAAGATTTCAACCAGTAGGTGGCAGCACCAAGACCAAAATAGCCAGACCTATACCAGTAATAATAGAATTTATATTTATATAGCACTAATAACACAATCATCATTCTTACAGCCTGTGATAGGGTGCACTTATTTATGTTATATATGAGT
>JAMWET010006418.1:295000-315000 GCA_024036415.1 Prochilodus magdalenae | reverse complement strand
TAGATATATAATATAATATAATATAATATAATATAAAGTGAAGAATGTAATTATGATAACAGTACACAGGCTGCACCCAGAAGGAATCAACATTGGGGACATGCTAATGATTCTCGTGCTCGGACACACATGTGGCGTAAGCAAGGACGCGTCTTATCTCCGTACCTGACTGACCCAACAGCCACGACTGCAGACATCCAGCGAGCAGTGGTGTCCTCCATGAGTCATCCTGTTAGTGCCAGCACCATCGGCAGACGGCTGCACCACGCAGGACTACATGCACACAGACCGTTACCACGACTGTCCTTAACACCACGTCACCGTCACCAAAGACTGCAGTGGTGTCGTACCAGACTGTCATGGAGTGACTCAGAATGGCAGCGGGTCATCTTCAGTGACGAGTCCCGCTTTAGTCTCGGTGGAGACGCCCAACGAGTCCGTGTGTGGAGGCACCGTGGTCAGCACCAAGATGAACGGTGTGTTGCCACACGTCCAGAAGACCTGGTGTCCCTCCACCTCCACACCTACCGCACCATCTGCAGGAACTGTGTGAGGATGTTCAAGCTGCATGGGATGGATTATCACAGGACTCCATTAGGAACCTCTACAGCTCCATACCGAGACGTCTGGCGTGTTGGGTCAGTGAACACGGCGGCCCGACGCCATACTGAGAGACAGACTTCTGTATGTGTAGCTCAATAAATATTGATCATATCAGTCTAAACTTATCATCAGTTATTGATCCTGGTCCCCTTTATCTTCCCTCCCAACAGCACCGCACTCCCACACCTCCTTCTGGGTGTAGCTGTTGTTTTGGTAATGAGTGTGTAAAATGTGTGGCTGCTTACAGAAGCTGTTCAGAGACCCTAAACTCAGATCGAGCAGTTATACTCCAGAGTTTCCACCGTGGTGGAAGATTGTGTACGTTTGACTTGCGTAGTGAGGTGCTCTTTAACGACGTGCCCATGTCTGCACATTCTCTCAGAATAACAGCGTCGTGGTGGCGGACTTCGGCCTGGCTCGGCTCATGGTGGAAGACAAGAACCAAGAGAAGCTGGGGAAGATCCAGGGCATGAAGAAGCCGGACAGGAGGAAGAGGTACACGGTGGTGGGCAACCCCTACTGGATGGCTCCAGAAATGATTCACGGTCAGTATCTGTTTTTCTTACAGGTCTTATGGTTGCTGTACCGTTTACATGATTCCATATTTCATAACATGGATATGAAGGGAATTAGCTTTACATCCAGCTAACACACTGCATTGACGAGTTTAAGTTTTTTTCTGTTTGTTTTTAATTAAAAAGCCCAAAAAAGTGAAAATATAAACATAAAATGTTTAATTTAATTTAATATCATTTTAACTTAATTAATAAACTATTTGTTTTGTTTAATGTAATTTTATTTTAATTGGACTAGTTGCACTAAATTAATAGTGTTTTGCATCAATTTATAAGTGGTGTTATTACATTGTAGTTAACTAAGTTGTAACAGCCACTTTCAGCTTCATCCTTCCCCCCCATTATGTATTAGGAGTCAAAACAAAGTTTACATGTTGGTGATAATGTGGGATTAATAATGAAGGGATTAATAATGAAGGGATTAATAATGAGGGATTAATAATGAAGGGATTAATAATGAGGGGATTAATAATGAAGGGATTAATAATGAGGGATTAATAATGAAGGGATTAATAATGAGGGATTAATAATGAAGGGATTAATAATGAGGGATTAATAATGAGGGATTAATAATGAATTAATAATTAATAATGAGAGTTTAATAATGAAGGGATTAATAATGAGGGATTAATAATGAAGGGATTAATAATGAGGGATTAATAATGAGAGTTTAATAATGAAGGGATTAATAATAATGGGATTAATAATGAAGGGATTAATAATGAAGGGATTAATAATGAATGATTAATAATGAATGATTAATAATGAGGGATTAATAATGAGGGATTGATAATGAAGGGATTAATAATGAAGGGATTAATAATGAAGGGATTAATAATGAAGGGATTAATAATGAGGGATTAATAATGAAGGGATTAATAATGAGGGATTAATAATGAAGGGATTAATAATGAATGATTAATAATGAGGGATTAATAATGAAGGGATTGATAATAAGGGATTAATAATGAATGATTAATAATGAATGATTAATAATGAGGGATTAATAATGAAGGGATTGATAATAAGGGATTAATAATGAATGATTAATAATGAATGATTAATAATGAAGGGATTGATAATAAGGGATTAATAATGAATGATTAATAATGAATGATTAATAATGAAGGTATTAATAATGAGGGATTAATAATATAGAGATTAATGATGAATGATTAATAATAAAGGGATTAATAATGAAGGGATTGATAATGAAGGGATTAATAATGAAGGGATTGATAATAAGGGATTAATAATGAATGATTAATAATGAATGATTAATAATGAAGGTATTAATAATGAGGGATTAATAATATAGAGATTAATGATGAATGATTAATAATAAAGGGATTAATAATGAAGGGATTGATAATGAAGGGATTAATAATGAGGGATTAATAATGAAGGGATTAATAATAAGGGATTAATATTGTGTATTAGAGATGTTGTAGCTGTTTGTGACGTTAGCTGATCTGTCTGATGCCCGGCTGCTTTGCTCACAGGAAAAAGCTACGATGAGAAGGTGGACATCTTCTCCTTCGGAATCATGCTGTGCGAGGTGAGTCCTCCGGAACAGATCTGTGGGAATAATCAGCCACTTGGCTAACGTCTGAAATAGCCTCTCTCTTTCTCTCTTGCTCTCTCTTTCTCTCTCTTTCTCTCTCGCTCTCTCTCGCTCTCTCTCTCTCTCTCTCTCTCTCTCCCTCTCTCTCTCTCTCTCTCTCTCTCTCCCTCTCTCTCTCTCTCTCTCTCTCTCTCTCTCTCTCTCTCTCTCTCTCTCTCTCTCTCTCCCTCTCTGAATGGAGACACCAGCATGGTAACCATTACAGCTTGCCCAGACTCCTTCACTGTAAAAGGCATCTAAATGACCCAGTGGTCTCCACTCGGCCGTTATTGAAGTGCTTCCCGGGCCTGTATTTAGGGAGGAAGCTGCGCTGTATGTGGCCACGGACAGGAATAAAAGCCTGTAGCGGAAGCGGCTCCTGCGGCCTGATGTTATTTCAGGGAGCAGCTGGGTTTTTGTTAGCAACATCTTAAAGGCAGAATAATGTAAAATCTGATCAGATTATTCAGCTTCTCCACATTAGTCCCAGTTTTACGGTGAACGTGTCATGTGGTCCGCTGATGGAAGCCTCTTTTTCTAACAGACAGCTGCTAAAAACGAGCAAAACATTGCATAGTGAGAAATACTGAATATACTGACTACATGGAAGATGTTTTTACTCACTAAGATCACTTTTATTTTGGCAGAATAAAAAATATAATTTGGTTTAAGTTTGTATTCCTCAAATACAGTTAATCAGAAAAGACACATTCTGTGCCTGAAAGTGCACTGAAAAAAAAAATCTATTTTTTTTGGTAAATAAAATGATCTTATATGTAAAATAATCAGTTGACAGATTTTACAGTCGAGATGGTTGCTAATGTTAGCTAATGTTAAGAATATTAATGTTTTTTTAAGATTGTTGTAGGATCATTTTAAGATTATTGAAATTATTTCTGGGATTTTTATTTGTTTTAATTTTAGTAAGCTAAATGTTCTCAATTGCTTATTTTAAGAAGCATAATTTAAACAAGTAAAAATGATCTGACAATACAGCGAGAAAAATCAGCTTACCTAAATCACTTAAACCAAATTAAATAAATGTTAAATTAAATAATCTAAAATTCAACTAACAACAATGTAAAAATGAGAATGTTAAGATCTCTCGACTAGCTATAAGATAATTGTACTTGCCAAGATAGATTATTGTGCAGTTTCATTATTTATTTATTTTTATTCTGAATATGCTAGGCTAATGTAGCTAGATAACACGTACTGGAAGCTTACCTGTGAGTTAGCGTGAAGCAAGTTATCTGCCAGTGCAGATCCGTCTTTTCACTTCATAACATCACCTAAAACAGTTATAGCCAGTTATAGATGGTGAATAGGTCATGTAGAGGCTAACACTAGTCTGTTAGCTGCTAGCCTAATACTAGCATTAGCCTAAAAGTTATTATAAACACTAATACTAGCCTAATAGCTACCAGCTTCATACTAGTATGAGCCTAATAGTTCATGTTAGCACCAATACTAGCCTAAAACTAGCATTAGCCTAATAGTTCATGTAAACCATGATACTTGCATATTAGCTGCTAGCCTAATACTAGCATTAGCCTAAAAGTTATTATAAACGCTAATACTAGCCTATTAGCTACTAGCTTCATACTGGTATGAGCATAATAGTTCATGTTAGCGCCAACACGAGCCTAATTCTAGCGTTAGCCGAATCGTTCATCTAAACCCTGATACTTGCATATTAGCTGCTAGCCTAATACTAGCATTAGCCTTATAGCTGGATGCATCGTCCCATTTTCATGGTTGCATAGCAATATCACAACTTGATGATGCATTGTTACACTCCCACCTTCCACAGATCATCGGCAGAGTGAACGCTGACCCGGACTACTTGCCCCGAGCCATAGACTTTGGTCTCAATGTGAAGGGCTTCCTGGAACACTACTACCCTCCAGACTGCCCCACCGCCTTCTTCCCCATGGCGGCCCTGTGCTGTGACCTGGATGCGGAGAAACGGTGAGCACTGCTACCTGTTTGCTGAACGAAACATATTGGAGCCATAAACTCGGTGATACCTGACCGTCTTTTTGATTATGTAATACACTGTGCTCCAGAACAGTCCCTGTTTATTTATAATTCAGTCCATTTAATATTTCATCCAAAACCCGTTTGTACGTGCTGAACACGGTACTGACTGCAGTTCTCCCTGCCAGGCCTGCTTTCGCCAAGCTGGAGGAATGGCTGCAGAACCTGAAGATGCACTTGGAGATGCGGCTCCCTCTGGTCTCGGAGTTGGAGCAGGTACACCGAGACTTCTGGCAGAAGCACCCGCCCGGCGAGAACAGGCTGCCCACTCACCGGGAGCAGCCCGAGTAGCCGGTCAGGGTTGGAGCAGATGGTGTTTTTGTTCAGACCCTGCTGGCTGAACGGCGGAGGGCTTTTGGACAGTGGCACCATGGCGTGCCAAGGTTCTGCCCATGACAGGAGATCCGGAAGAAGCTTTGGCTGCGGCCGCAGTGGATTATGGGGGGGGTTGTTTTGAGAAAAGTACCCAGTCACCTTCTCCTGGAAGCCAGGACACCATTCCTCCACCATCGCTTTAGCCTCTCCTCCGTGTCTGATCACTGTTCTTGGGATCTTCCATTGTGCGCATTGTGACTGGAACCGGACCCGGTGGAGGATTATTGATGTCAGCTGTTTTCCATCAGCGTTCTTGAACGGCGATCTTTCAGTTTTGTTTTTTTTTTTGTTTGTTTTCGCGTGTGAGATGTTTACAGGTGTTTCCTCAGCCTAGCTTGATTTTGCATCGATCTGATTTACCGCTAAATCCTGTGGCTTCAAAATGCTAACCGGGGGGTGCGTTTTTAAGGGCACTGTAGTGTACAAATCCAACCGTAAGAGAAAATTGTAGTGCATGTCTGTAGATAGTCTGTTGCCCTGCTTATTAATTCACCCTCAACCAGGTGGCACTGATTATGGATCACGACAGATCCCTGCGTCTCTATTTGGTCTCTCAAACCACGTAACGTCAGCCATGTTCTGTCCTCAAGGTACGCTCGTCAGAGTTCGGTACATTTTACTCTGTTACATGTGTAACTGTCTGTCTGCGCGATTGCGGTGGGAAGGCTAAGGCCCCGAAACCATGTGTGTATATAGCTAACGATGTGACATATTGTAAATGGTTTAGATATTGTAAATGTACAGACATTATTTTGTATACGGTTATAACATTGCCATATTTTTAATTGGGCTACGTGTTGGACGTGAGGGACTAGTCCAGCTCGCATCACCTGAGAGACTTCCTTTTGCGCGTGTGAAGGTCCTGAGAGATACTCCGGGCGTAGGAACGTGCGGGAGTGTCGGCTTTGCTCTAAAAGACTTTCCTGAGGCAGTAGTATAACTACACACTGAAACGGTCTTCGGTAGGTTCGAACGCGGCCCGGCGGACCTCTGTAGGCGGCGTCATGTCCATATAGGGAACTCGAGCTTTTTAGTATTTATGGGGAAACACGAATGGCATTTTTCCAAAATGGCTGAACAGACAGATTCCAAAGACTTTCCCTAAGGTAGTTGGATCCTTACGAGGGCGGTGATGGGCAGGTATATGGATATGGCTGCGTGAGGTTGTATGAACGGACTACTGTTAAACTTGGACACTATCATATACCAGCACCAGCCACTCAGACTGCGGCCTGGAGCTGGCTGATGGCATCTTAGCGAGTCAAATTACCGTAAATCTGGTATAACTTTGTACCTCCAAAATCCTTAGTGAATCCTTTATGGAAAAAAAGACAGGGGGAAAAATCGTCCTTGTCGTTTTGGACCATTTCTATTGGTCCATTCCTCACAGAGTTTCCACACTATGTAAAGACGCTGGTGTTTCCCAAACTGCTGTACAGAATATGGTCATCCCGCCGGCCACAGGATAGCGACACAGTCCAGAGGTCTGTACCAGGCTTGCTGTGCGTAGTCACCCGTTCTGAGTGGACTTGGCTGTTACAGATTCACTGTTATGCCCCGGAAAGAGGCAGCATGCTCAGACATTTAGTCAAAGATTTACAAAACGACTTCACGCAATTGAATACGGTTCATTCAACCTTAAACTAAAGCAAACGATAATTTCCATTACAGTCATTTTTTTAAATTAAGTAATACTCAATACTCAATTGCTTGTAAGAAACTGAAGTTCGTTTTTTAGGTGGCCCTTTATACGTCGTATGTCCTGACTGTGCAGTCTTCAAAGGACAAATAGGTGCATTGAATTTACCTGGTTTAAACGTGTATATAATCACCGCCTGACTACAGGGCAAACCGTCGGCACAGGTGTTGCCGCCGAGAGTGAGGAACCTATAAGGCTCAACTGTACATGCTTATTTTATTCGTGTGGATATTCCAGGAGAGGTGTCGGAAGTTTCGCTGCGATGCAAACGGTCATTCCGAAACGCACCGTCCTCGAGAGTCCGAGTCATTCACAGCGGTGGTGATAGGAACCAGACGTCCAACTCTAAACGTCTCTCTGGGCTTGGATGGTAAATGAAATAGCTGGATCTGTGTGGTAGACATGAAGACCCCTGGTTCCCACCACCACCACTGTAGACATCTGACTCTGAATGACTCCAGGCAGAAATGTTGAGGGCACATATGCTGATCCAGGATCAGCTTTCTCCGGGTAGGAGGGCCAGGTCAGTGTCCACACTAGAGGAGGGTTGAAGGAATGCTTCAGCATACCTGTAGCGTACGGTCGTTACCCACAGACTCCCTTCCAGAGCAACACACTGGTATGACCGATCCCTAGTTACCGACCGTACGAAGGTCCGCGCAGACGAGCGCTGAGGCATCCCTATAACGGTTGAAGCCTAGGCCCACCAGCCACCTCCCCGATGTCTGTCTGTATCTCACTATCGTGTGCAGCTCCCTATGGGAGACGTCCTGTTTACACAAAGCTGCTGGCTGTAAATACGTCCGTGTACCCGGCTTTCTCCCTGCGTGTCTCTCCTGCTATCTCTCTCTCTCTCTCTGTCCTCTTCTGGCGTCTTGGCTAGGTGTTAGTTCCCTGGAAGCGAGTGTAAACACTCAGAGGCGGACTTTCAGGAAAGCCTGTGTACAGATCGCGGTCGAGGGCCAAAGCAAAGTGGATAAAAAAGACACCGCATCTCGTTTGTTGTATAGAACCACTGTAATCCCTTTGTATAGACTTTCAGGCGATTGATTTATTTGCACTAAATGATGATAATTATGATGATGATGATGATGATGATGATGATGAAAGTGGCTGCCACTTTTTTTCTTCTTTTTTTTTCTGTCGGTTACTTAGAAACGGATGCTGCGCAGATTCCTATACGAATGCAAGTCACTGATGGAGCCTTTAGTTAGTCCTGGGCTAATAAACCTCTCTGAGTAGCAAACCGAACATGAGGGGCCTGTAGGGCGGCGTTGGAGGAGCAGCCGAGCTTTAGCCACTGTTTTAGCGACTGTTCGTGGTTCTCGTGTTCTCGCAGGCCTTGTCCTCTCGCGCTCCGGCTCCCTTCTGTCGTTCTCAGATGTTTTACACTAAGACTTGAACCCTCTTCCACGTTCTGCTCGCTGCACTCCTGAAGGGAGGTTAAAGGTCAGGTTGCATATGCATGTTGTTAATTGCGCCGCTGTGGACTAATTAGTATTTCTGATGAAAGCCATATTTTGTCCTCGTCAGGAAGAGAGGCATCACGGTGACGCTCGCGTTATATAAGAGCTTTATGAACATTTCTTTTGCAGTCATCAGGTTTTTTTTTTTGATAATGTACTAGGGCTGCCAAATGCTTAAAATACTTAATTGTGATTAATTGCCATTTTTATTCTGCGATTAATTGCGATTAATCACTAGTCTGTGTTGCAGTTAATTGCTATTAATTGCTAATTTAATATTCTGTTCACGATTAACCACATTCTTTGCATGGTTAGTCTCACTATTCTTCCTGTGGTTGATCACGATGATCTTAATTTCTATTTTGTGAATAATTGCAGTATTTTGTGTAGTTAATCGTGATTTATCACACGTGCAGTTGATGGCGATTAACGACATTGTTGGGGGGCTTGTTTCGATTAGTTGTGTCCTGTGTCGTTGAATCTGATCAATCGCTCTATTTTGAGTAGTTCATCAGGACGAGCCTTGTTATCTTGCGATTAATCGTGATTAATCATTATATATTGTTGCAGTCGGTTGCGATTAATTGCACCGTTTTTGTCATGTAAATCTCAATTAATCCCATTTTTGGCACTGTGATCAAATAATTTTGTTTGCCTCTCTGTCGATCACATTTGATGTGTAGTAAACTATGATTAGTCACATCCTTTCATGTAGTTAATCGCAATTAATCGCTTATTTTTTTCTCTCTAATGGCCATTTGAAAGCTGTATTTGAATGCGAGGTACTACAGTTGTGGCGCTGCATACAGTGCGCTGCAGCCAGGCTTCTCCCTGCATTGGCAGCCCTAGTTTCATAAGCTACACAATTTCATCATTTTCATTTTTAATTTAATACAAACATCATAAGAACATTTCACAGCGACCGGGCGAACAGAGGCGGTTCGGTATTACTGATAGCCTTACTAGATGAGCATTTCTTCCCTTTTCCCATAAAGGGCATCATACCATTTTCGGCACATACCATTTTTGGCAGATGTGTGTGGATGTAAATGTGTTTCGGCTCCCGCACGTCGCGTCCTTAATCCAGCACTTATACGTTACACTTTTGAGGTTGTTCTCCAGGTTTGCTACACAGGGGTCAGAGGCCCAAGGCCTGCCTGCTGCCTAAAGAAAGATCCTTTGTGAAAGACGTTCGTAGCGACTGCTTCATCGTACCGCGCCACTCGTTTAACCCTCGTCCTGCATTAACAGAGCACTTAATGTCCCCGATAGTCCGGGTCACGGCACCGTCCTGCAGGAAAAACCAGCTGGATGTTAGTATTCCGCTTCGGATTCCAGTCTCAGCGTGCACGGTGTCCACCGCAGGATCGCTCTACGCTACGGTGTACGTTTCAGTCAATGTGAATCAGTATATGCGCATGCATCGCCCTCTTTTCTGTCGACAGACGAACAATCGCAAGCATGCCGACTACGTGAGCTACTCTATACGTGCGAACGCTGCAGCAGTCCCTCTTTGCAAAGGATCATTTTTACCTCTCGATATTGCTGTGCCTTTGTTTTAAGCTAGCCTTGCCAACGACTTGTAGTGCATTTCGAAATGATTTCTTCAGTTGGGTTGAATTGTAAGGCTGATGGATTGATTTTATATCATTGCTGATCTGTTGAAATGAGAGATCCTCTTGTTCTCTATATTTATATTATACTGTGTTCTTCTTCCATATCTCCATTGTCCGGTTTGGTATTTTACTTTCATGATTTTTGTTGTTGTTGTTCTTTTAATTTAATATTTTTACACAAGCTGTGAAAAAAAAGAAAGAAAGGAAAAAAAACACCGATTTAAACTGCACTTTAAATTCTGGACGTGAAAAATTGAGAATCCAAGGAGTCGACTATATTTGATTGCAGCTGGAATAAAACTGCCGCTCCTTAACGGTTCATGTCTGCGTTTGGTGTTTTTATTTACAGGAGGTCGAGCGTGTTTTTGGACGATGTTTGTGTCGAACATTAATGTTAAATAAACATATATAATATATTTAAAGGGCCCGTATTGTGCTAAACCCATTTTTTCCCTCACCCCACAGTCCGTATAATCTGTGATGTCACAAAATCCAACACATTAACATATACTGACAGGACTGAAACTTGGTGGGTAGGCTTTACAGTCTGAGACAGGCATACGTTTGAAGTTTCACGCTCAGCACCCATGTGACATAAGTGAGGACGGGCCTTATCACTGTACCTGAGGGAACCAACATCCACGACTGCAGACATTCAGTGAGCAGTGATGCCTCCATGAGTCATCCAGCACCATTGTCAGACGGCTGCACCACGCAGGACTACATGCACACAGACCGTTACCACGACTGTCCTTAACACCACGTCACCGTCACCAAACACTGCAGTGGTGTCGTACCAGACTGTCATGGAGTGACTCAGAATGGCAGCGGGTCATCTTCAGTGACGAGTCCCGCTTTAGTCTTGGTGGAGACGCCCAACGAATCCGTGTGTGGAGGCACCGTGGTCAGCACCAAGATGAACGGTGTGTTGTCACACGTCCAGAAGACCTGGTGTCCCTCCACCTCCACCCCTACCGCACCATCTGCAGGAACTGTGTGGGGATATTCAAGCTGCCAGGGATGGATTATCACAGGACACCATTAGGAACCTCTACAGCTCCATACCAAGACGTCTGGCGTGTTGGGTTAGCAAACACGGCGGCCCGACGCCATACTGAGAGACAGAAACCGGTATGTGTAGCTCAGTAAATATTGATCGTATGCAGTCCCAGACCTCCTTCTGGGCACAGCTATTCTACTGATCACCCACTCACTATGAAGTTATGAGAAGTGTTTCAGCCTGGACTGCTTCTTAAAAGGGGACAGCCAATCAGAACAGAGCTCAGGGTCTTGCAACACTTCTACTTCTTTGTTTCCTCATGTTGAACTTCTATGACTTAATGCCCCAGTGGCTCACTGTCGCCTCTTGAGGTATAAAGTGGTATTACAAGACAGGACAGGCCGGGGCTAGATGTTAAGCATCTCTGCAAAAGATACATAAATAACTTTGACATTCCTGTCATTCCTGTCATAACTTTTATTTTTTCACATTATGTTGATCTTTTTTTTTTCTGACATACTTACATACTGCTCCTTTAATCCTAGGTGATACAATGAGTTCATATTCATAACCATATCATATAATAATTTTCTGTGAGGGAGCTTTTAAAATGTGGACGTCTGGTTCCTACCACCACCTCTTTGAATACTCTGAGCGACTCCGCTTAGGTCTTAACCCTTTAACTCCGTCGGCGGATTGGCCCTTTAAGCCGGCGGCGTGGCCCTTTAACAGTAACCACACGCTCCGCCCACTGCACGTGCCTCCATGGGCAGGTTTGTTTTCCTCTCGGGCGCGCGAGGCGGGCGGGGCGCGTGACGCCACCGCTCGCGGCCAATGGCGCGCGGAGCTGCGTTCGAAGCGCGCTCCCGAGTCCGCGCGCACTCACTCAGCATCAAAACTCCGCATACGGCGAGCGGGAGGCTGCAGACGTCCCGGTGCCGGTCGCCATAACGCACGCACGCACGCGCGAGCAGGATATCGCTACAGACGCACGCGGAGGAGCTAAGGAACGAGGGATATGGAAAACAGCAGGTTCAGGAACGCGCTCCTCAACCACGGTGAGTCCCGCGGGGTTGGAGGATGGACCGATACGAGCCTGCGAAATTCCCCGTGCCACCTTAAATGGGGCTGCGGGTGCATAGCACCTGAAGGTATCAGCTGCATCATTTAAGGTGGAACGGGAAGTTCGTATGAGAAGCTTGCGGATAGGAGGAAGGCAGTCTGCCTTCAGTAGACTTGCATGCAAGTAGCCCAGTATTCAGATGTCTGAGGTCATCAGTCAGGTTACAGTATCGGCAGGCTGGTCATGCAAAGATGGTTCTTGGGACGTCCCAAATTTCCTTTTGGATCAGAAACCTATATGTGTGTATATACTGGTCCACCTTGTAGATGTGCAGTCAGAGACGACAGCTCGTCTGCTGCTGCTGCTTGGGTTGGTCATCCTCTAGTCCTTCATTAGTGCCCACAGGACGCTGCCCACAGGACGCTGCCCACAGGACGCTACCCACAGGACGCTGTTGGCTGGATGGTTTTGGTTGATGGACGCTTCTCAGTCCTGCAGTGACACTGAGGTGTCCAGCGGCACCGCTGTGTCTGATCCACTCACCCCAGCACCACCAAGTCAGTGTCACTGCAGTGCTGAGAATGATCCACCTCCCACATCCTACCTCCTCTGTGGTGGTCCTGTGTGTAGCAGCAGGGCTGCTGCTGTTGTTTACGTAGTAGCCGAGCTGTCCATCATAAATCATCAGTGCATCTTCAGTATCTACAGCTCCTGTGAGCCTAGATCTGTTTGTATACATGACCACGGTGCCTCCGCACACGCATTCGTTGGTCGTCTCCACTGGGACTAAAGCGGGACTCGTCACTGAAGATGACCCGCTGCCATTCTGAGTCACTCCATGACAGTCTGGTACGACACCACTGCAGTCTTCGGTGACGTGGTGTTAGGGGTCGTCGTCGTAACAGGCACTAACAGGATGACTCATGGAAGCCTCACTGCTCGCTGAACATCTCCATCGTGGGTGTGGGGTCAGTAAGGCACAGCGATTAGCCCTGTCCTTGAATCAGGATGATGGGGCTACACATACCTGTTGGGTGTGAGTGACGGGATCCATAGACTGAGAAGAGGTGCTACAGTGCAGGGAATGTCTCGTCCCATGTGTGGAAAACGCTCCAGAGCAGATGTTAATGATTGGCTAAAAGGAGGGACTGCATGTGGGCGTGGCCAAAGACCATAGTATGAAGGTAGTAGCTGGATCTGCAGGTGTGTGGAAGCAGTGTACGGTCATACGGGTCTACCAGCAGTGGGAAAATCCCAGTCTACAGGGAATTCTCCTCGGAAATTGTGCCAGGGAAGGCATCCACCCAATCTGGAGCCCAACTGACCAAGTCTTTGATGCAGGAGTGTCTGAACATTGATGTGGCTACATCCAGGAACTTGTCCGGTCCGTGCCAAATCCAATCCCAGCTGTGAGTTATACCTGATGCTACAGTGATGCTACAGCTCGAAGAGGGTCCTAACCCCCATACCGTTGCATGACTGTAGCACTGAGCATTACAGTTGACTTCAAGGCCCAGCCTGTCATACTTGACTATATATAGAATTCTGATTTTCTTTTTTTTTTTTTTTTTTTTGAGGCGAAAGTAGCTCAGTGATCTACTGAGGGACAATTCCCAGCGGAGATCCAGAATAAGCCAGCAGTCGTGATCCCTCATAGTTGTGCGTTTGCTCAGGGGACGGCGCATTCTTGCCTTCTGCTTTTTCATTTGGGGTTGCTGGAAATGCCTTGGTGACCTTCAAGAGCTGAGCAGCCTCAGTGTTGACTTGCTCATGCTGAGGAGCTGAAGATGTTGGCGTGTAAGACCGTGTGACGTGAGCTGTGGCTTGAGGAGAGTGACGGCAAGGCCTGAACTGGTGCTGTCCGAAAGTGTCTGGACAGGCGTCCGAGTTCAGCTACTCTGAGGTTGTCCATAGGAAAGGCTTGACCAATAGAATGGGATGCTGAGGGGTAGCCTCAAAATGCCAAGCAGGGCTTAACGGGTGAGTTCTCTGGAGTGACGGAGCGCCATCCACCCAGCCAAGCTTGACATGGAGGGGTATATAGCCCCATAGCAATGGCAGTGGGACTGCATCTCCTGGAGTAAGGTGATGGAGCTCCGTCTAATAACTTTGGGTTGAGCCGGAGTGATCCGGTATTGATCATCCAACATCAGTACCTGACCTCACGAATGCACTTGGGAATTGTAATTGCAATCAAACCCTCACAGCAATGTTCCATCTCATGAAACCCTTCCCAGAAGAGTAGATGCTGTTGCTGCAGCACAAGCTCTGGTGCTCTGTCGGTGTCCAGCCGTTCTCTTCTAAACCTGGATGCCCGATGTTCTCCTCCAACCGCATACCTCCGAGAGGCGTGCTCGGCGCTCCGACCGATGAATGACGGTAATGCTTTCAAGCTGACGTGCCGTCATCACAGCCGAAGGCGTGCCGATTGTTGGTGCACAGGCTTGCTCCCCTTACCTGGTCAGCCAGTTCTGTTAATGAGAGAACAGCATAGCCTCCACCTTAGTCATACCATGTTCCCATATTGCACAGAGCGGCTGACCCTGAGGTGGCTTCAGGCGAGTATCCGTGTGTATCCGAGTGTTATTCCTGTGGAATTCCAGCAATTTTGCAAATTTTCTGCATAATTAAACGGCAAATGGTTTCTCGTTTTAGGATTGGTCACAGGGGTGGTAATAGGAGCCAGATGTTACCCCTCTTAAAGCCCCTTACAGCAAGTTATTACATAAAATGGTTATGAACTATTATGGTTGCACATTGCAAAGCAACTATACTGTTATTTGATTTCTCGTTTTCTCCCGTTTCGTCGCCGACTAACTCGTCCCGCAGCTTTTTCCAGATTGTCCGGTATGATCCGCTGATGTGGGCTTGTATACAGCTTTTTGATCGGATGCACTGATTCCAAGTAGGAAGGAATTTTTTTCGGAATTTTTTTCAGAATTTTTTTCGGAATTTTTTTCGGATTTTTTTTCGGGATTTTTTTCGGAATTTTTTCCCATAGAGAATGAATAGGATCAAAAAACATGTGCGTACCTACTTCCGCTCGACCTAGAGACACCAAATCGGATACACTGGCTCGGGGTGCAGCAGGAATACAGTGTTGGATTTACCCGCACTCGTTTGTTTCTCTTTCTTTTTCCGCATCCCTCGTTTCTCCCGTAGAGTCCCACTAATTTTTGAAACCAACTAAGCATGGCTATTTCCTTCACCCAGGAGGCGCGTAACTTCACATACACACTAAGAGCAGGTCCCCAAGCACTAATCCACAGCCATACTGACCCACACTCCTCTATCTGTCGTTTATTCATCCCTCGTTCCTCCCATAGAGTCCCAGTCATTTTTGGACCCCTCTAAAGCCGGCTGTTTCGTTCGCCCGAGAGCCACCAGACTTTACATGCTCACTAAGGGGAGGTCCCCAAGCACTAACCCACAGCCATACTGACCTGCACTCCTCTGTCTGTCATTTATTCATCCATCGTTCCTCCCATAGAGTCCCAGTCATTTTTGGACTCCTCTAAAGCCGGCTGAGAGCCACCAGACTTCACATGCTCACTAAGGGGAGGTCCCCAAGCACTAACCCACAGCCATACTGACCCGCACTCCTCTATCTGTCATTTATTCATCCCTCGTTCCTCCCATAGAGTCCCCGTCATTTTGGACCCCTATTTTTGGACCCCCCCTAAACCCCCTAATGTGTCGTTTATTCATCCCTCGTTCCTCCCAGAGTCCCAGTCATTTTTGGCCCCCCCTAAAGCCGGCTGTTTCCTTCGCCCGAGAGGCACGTCATTTCACACACACACACTAAGGGCAGGTCCCCAAGCACCAATCCACGGCCATACTGACCCGCATTCGTCTATCTGTCGTTAATTCATCCCTCGTTCCTCCCATAGAGTCCCAGTCATTTCTGATTCAAACCAAGCAGTAATGCTTTCGTTCGCCCGAGAGCCTCCAAACTTCGCGCACTCACTAAGGGCAGGTCCCCAAACGCTAATCCACAGCCATACCGACCCGCACTCGTTTACTCATCCCTCGTTCCTCACTGAGCAAGCTGCGCAACCATCCCACGTATCCTTCAGGAAATGCACTTTTCTACTTATGGCTGATGTCTGATATTGTTGCATGATCACTTTGGCCTTAAAATCTATTTTAGGTGGAGAATCCCCAAAGTATCATCATCGCCGTCTCAGATTTGCAGATTTACCGTCATCAGCATTCCATATAATAACTCAGAAGAGTGTGTGGTGTTACTGGTGGTCTCAGATGGTGAATACAATGGCTAGATTTGTGCTGTAGTCATGGTGACCCCCGGGTCCAATCACTCTTGTTTACGTCTCAACCACTAAACCATGCGGATAAGCTCACCAGACAATTAGTCACCCGTGACTAAAACCTCCCTCGTAGTGTAACACCTCCACAAGTAGGAGTAACAGCTGGGATTGGATTTGGCATGGACCGGACAAGTTTCTGGACGTAGGTCACATCAATGTTCAGACACTCTTGCATCAAAGAATTGGTCAGTTGGGCTCCAGATTTGGTGGATGCCTTCCCTGGCACAATTCCGAGGAGAGTTCCCTGTAGACTGGGATTTTCCCACTGCTGGTAGACCTGTATGACCATACGCTTCCACACACCTGCAGATTCAGCTACTTCCTCCACACTATGGTCTTTGGCCACGCCCACATGCAGTCACCCCTCTTAGCCAATCATTAACATCTGCTCTGGAGCGTTTTCCACACATGGAACGAGACATTCCCTGCACTGTAGCACCTCTTCCCAATCTATGCATCCCGTCACTCACACCCCGCATGTACTTATATCGCTTTTGTCCTCATGCAGCGCCATCTGGAGGAGCCTGAAGTTACTACCACCTTAAAGCGTGAGTTGAATTAGAAGATTTGGTGAAATTTACTTTAAGATTTGCCAACACTAGAGCATCCTGCACTACCGCTCGCCTCTGCAACACTGAGGGATATGAGGAGCTCTGTGAATTAGATTTCCACCGCAGAAACTCTGGCTGGACACCAGGGTTATAGCCCTCGCGCTCATGCTTGCCACTGGACATGGTGACTGTAGGCTCATGTAGGTCTGCTCCAGAAGGTCATTGCTTTTTTATGGATATTATTTAAACTCTGTAGTTTGAAACTCTGATGTTTCTCATCTCAGAGCCACCGGAGACCTCGTTTCCATGATGTGCTGCATCTCTACAGCTTTGGCAATTAGCCTCCATAATTAGCTCGCTAGCAGCCAGCATTTCTGAGTTCTGAATTGAATGCTATCAGTTGGGCACAGTTTCAGGCACTTGTGCAGTGTTCTCTTGCTGTAGACTGCTCCTCCTTCTGGAGTCCGCTCTATTAGCAACTTCTGGTAATGATGTTGGCAGCATCCCAGAAACATTATTCTACAGCTGTGGAAATATATAAGAGCCCACCTGTAACTGATCACTGTCTCTAGCTGTACAGGTTCTGGGTTTGTGTTGGTTCTGTTTGATTCTCTACACTACTGGAACCATGTCTCCCAAACTCCAGATCAGATATTGTATTAGATCTGTGTATTTAGAAAATCACTAATGACCTCCAGAAGCCTGTTTTTAGAACCATGCTCGCTGTGCGTTTCACCCCAGCCACCGCTCGCCAGTCTCTCTGTAGGTCACTCGAGGTCATCTTACGACAAGGGACACTGGAATGAGGTGGCGCTCATCACGGTCAGTAGAGAGAGGATTTGGCCCTCTGCCAGTCTGTAGCTGTGTTGTCCTGTGTGTTTGCTGCTGGACCTTGTTCTTATGAACCAGACGCTCACTGTATCTGCCAGTAAAGCTAGAACCCAACCTTCGGTTCTCACTGGCTTAGCTTAGTAAATGGTTTGTAATTTGAAGGATAAACAGATAAAAAATAAACAAACAAACAAATAAATAAATAAATAAATAATTTTATTATAAATTATCTCCATCTCTACTCCATCCCTACACTGCTTCATACTGTTGGATTCAGGCCTAATTTGGAACCTGAGTGAGAGAACCGGTGAGGCATGGTCACCGCAAAGCAGAGAGTGGACATTTAGAAAAGCGTCCTTCAGGGACGAGAAAGCAAAACAAGGCTGAGATGCGGTCAGCCTCTGAAGTCCAGCTGAAACAACAGTGGAGAGTGAGAGAGTCCTCTGGTCTCGAGGTTGAAGAGGCTTGTGGTCAACATTCCTCGGCCAGTGCTCCGTGTGCAGATGTCCCACTGTGGTGTTTCCTCCTCTCAGTGTTCAGGAACTACACCTTTTGTGTTTTTCAGTCACTGCAGTGGAGAAAAGCGGACATGCCTACAGCCATGGGCTACAGCGAGTCGATGTGACCTCGTCCTTGGTCAGTTTATCCGAAACACCTTCCAGGTGTTGGGTCGTAGGGTAACAGGGACAGACTGTGGCTCCTCTGCTGCAGAACAAGTCAAGCCATCCTTTTAGTGGAAGGGGACCACCATAAGACCACCACTGAGCAGATTATTTGGGTGGTGGACCGTTTTCAGCAAGCCTTCGAGTTTTTATTTGACTCTGTTAAATCCTTAAACTGTCCGACAGGAAGTGGTCCAGTCAGGCCTGTTTTCTTTGCAGTGCCTAAGTAGACAAATGAGCTTTCCTATTGGTTGGGACTTCAGGCTCTGGCTGAAGGCCTTACACTTTCTAGATGCGTGGCTGACTATGAACGAGCCACACTCTAGGTAGTTCCAGGTAGTTGCTAGGAATGGAAAGCAACTGTGGCAGCTCTGTACCACAACGGTTTATTGAAAGAGCCAGTCTACTCGATAGGGGTGTGGCTAATAATGTACTTGGTCAACTAAAATGCACTATAGAAGTGCAGTATTTAAATTTAATTTTTGCACATTTGCAATTTTATATATATATATATATATTTATAATATATTTTACTTGACTCTAACCTTCTTGTACTAGCTCGCAAAAGTTCTCTGGCTGAGCAAATGATTCAGTTTTGGATTATTTTATTGCTGCTATTTTGCACATCTTCAGTTTAAAATTATAGACAAAATACAAATTGGGCCAGATATAGTAATATAGAAATTGGAGTTTTATTTTTTTGTGTTAGCAATGAAGTTCATTAAAACGTTTTTTTAAAAAACTATTCATCTTTATGGTATTTATTGTTAGGTTTATTGTTAGCTAGCAAATATATAAAACTACCTTGCGGGAAATTTGAGGAGTTATTTGGTAATTGAATGTTTCATAATCCCATTAATCGATTATTCATTTCAGTAATCTATCAATCACAGTCGTTTGTTTCAGCCCTACTACTAGATATTCTGTGTCTGTAAGCCCTGCCTCCCAGTGAGCCCAGTGTTTGTGATTGGTCGGCTCACCCACTCTGTTTAGATGAGGCAACCATCCCTACATGAACTCCAGTAATTGCTGTGTGCTGTGTGAAAGCATGCCAATCTTGCTGGTAGGCGGGCAGTATGGATGGTGTTACGTGATGATGTCATCCTGTAACAGAGAGAAGGGCTGGAATTCCAGTGAGGCGTTTCAGGCAGCTGGAGAAAAATAGTTTCCGTGGGAGGGAGTATTTTCAATGTGGACCGTTTACATGCACAAAAAGCCAAGTTATACACTAAAGTGAAAGGAAAACCGGGAAAAGCAGGACACGTCGGTGTAATGACTGTGTCATTCGGAGGATCCAGTGGTAAACCGTGGGCCAAAAAAAAAAAATCACCACAGGCCAGGATGGGATGATATTTTGAAAATCCCATTCATTCTCACCATAGAGAAATTGAGCTTAGACCCGGAGTTCCAAATGTGGGAATAACTACAGAATGAAATACGGCTTTAACGGCCTGGATCCCAGGAAGTACACTGAAGACACAACGGGAGCCGTGTCTTTAGAGGACCTTGTGACTCACACTGTGGTCAGATGTTGGAAGAAGGTTGAGTTCACATCTCACATCTCCAGATCTCCATCTCTGTTTATCTA
>JAMWET010006418.1:267500-290000 GCA_024036415.1 Prochilodus magdalenae | reverse complement strand
GTGTGTATGTGTGTATGTATATGTGTGTGTGTGTGTGTGTGTGTGTGTGTGTATATATATATATATATATATATGTATGTGTGTGTACGTGTGTGTGTGTGTGTGTGTATGTATGTGTGTGTGTGCGTGTATGTGTGTATAGGTGTGTGTGTGTGTGTATAGGTGTGTGTGTATGTGTGTATGTATATATATATGTGTGTGTGTGTGTGTGTGTATGTACAGTGTATATATGTATATGTGTGTATGTATATATATGTGTGTGTGTGTGTGTGTGTGTGTGTATGTACAGTGTATATATGTATATGTGTGTGTGTATGTGTGTATAGGTGTGTGTGTATGTGTGTATGTATATATATGTGTGTGTGTGTGTGTGTGCATGTATGTGTGTATAGGTGTGTGTGTGTGTGTGTATGTGTGTATGTATATATATGTGTGTGTGTGTGTGTGTGCATGTATGTGTGTATAGGTGTGTGTGTGTGTGTGTATAGGTGTGTGTGTGTATGTGTGTATGTGTGTATGTATATATATGTGTGTGTGTGTGTGTGTGTGT
Organism: Prochilodus magdalenae; assembly: GCA_024036415.1. Classification (NCBI taxonomy): domain Eukaryota; kingdom Metazoa; phylum Chordata; class Actinopteri; order Characiformes; family Prochilodontidae; genus Prochilodus; species Prochilodus magdalenae. Next base: position 289,450 of record JAMWET010006418.1, on the reverse strand, counting down.
GTGTGTGTGTGTGTATGTACAGTGTATATATGTATATGTGTGTGTGTGTGTGTGTGTGTGTGTGTGTATGTGCATGTGTGTGTGAGAGAGAGAGAGAGAGAAATGGTATTCCACCCGTATTTCTATAATGTTCTATTACCATTTCTGGATCAGACTCCTAATCAGCTCAGTGTAGGTGGAGACTCTACTGTCTCTCAGTACAGTTTGTTACAGTACAGTAACCAGTGACCTGCATCATTTACTTCCTTACTGTGCAGCATATACACCTAAAGGACAGGCTATACGTTTCATGGCCTAAAGCTAAGCACTGCAAAGCTAAAAATGAATAAGGTGAAACACACTGAGAAGGCTGCACAAGGCTCATGAAATCTGAAAGTGCATATTCGGGTGTTTTCACTAGTGGTGCAGTAGCACTCTTGCCTCGCGGTAGGAAGGCCCTGGGTCGAGTCCCGGCTGGGGTGTCTGGGGTCCTTTCTGTGTGGAGTTTCAATGTTTCTTTCTGAGTCTGTGTGAGTGTGTATCCTCTGACCATCCAAAGCCATGCTGTCAGGTGAACTGGAGATGCCACACTGCCCCTAGGTATGAGCATGTCTAGATATGGATGCCGGTCTGTCAGCTCTGCGACGGACTGGCGGCCTGTGCTGGGTGTTTCCTGCCTTTCGCCTAATGAATGCTGGGATAGGCTTAGGCATTCCCGCATCCCAGAAGGATAAGCAGCCTGGAGAATGGATGAATGAATGAATGGATGGATGGTTGAATGAATGATTGGATGGATGGTTGAATGAATGTATGAATGAATGGATGGATGGATGAATGAATGAATGAATGAATGAATGAATGGATGGATGGATGGATGGATGGATGGATGGTTGAATGAATGAATGAATGGATGGATGGTTGAATGAATGGATGGATGGGTGGATGGTTGAATGAATGAATGAATGAATGAATGAATGAGTGGATGGATGGTTGAATGGATGGATGGTTGAATGAATGAATGGATGGATGGTTGAATGAATGAATGAATGAATGGATGGATGGTTGAATGGATGGATGGTTGAATGAATGGATGGATGGATGGTTAAATGAATGAATGAATGAATGGATGAATGGATGAATGGATGGATGGTTGAATGAATGGATGGATGGTTGAATGAATGAATGAATGAATGGATGAATGGATGAATGAATGAATGGATGGATGGGTGGATGGTTGAATGAATGAATGGATGGATGGATGGATGGATGGATGGATGGTTGAATGGATGGATGGATGGTTGAATGAATGAATGGATGGATGGTTGAATGGATGAATGGATGGGTGGATGGTTGAATGAATGAATGAATGAATGAATGGATGAATGAATGGATGAATGAATGGATGAATGAATGGATGGACACGGTGGTATGCTGCTGTTGCTGTGTTGAAGGCGTATAAACAGAGCCCAGTTTGGTGTTCCTTGTCCATCTCTGCCTCTGTCCCGCTCTCAGGGGCCGATCAGATTCTGACCAGTGACGGTGTTGGCGCAGTATGAGCACATTCTGAGGGTTTTCCCCTCTTCTGTTCAGACTGCCGGGTGTGGTGGATAGCTCTGCGGCTTCCTCCCTCGTGCTAAACGGGGAAAATGCACAGGCGACGGCCACGGCCAGCCCAGGGATGGTGACATCACTCGGGTCCAGTTTTAGCTAGCTCTGCACGCTAACCACACACATTCCCACTATAAGTCGCGGACGTCTCCCTCGTCCAGGCCGTCTGAAAGCGCCAAGTCGCGCGCATTCCCTGTGGTTTCCACTCGACCCACAGTCATATCTTCCCTTCAGCTGAGGCCTGCAACAACAGCGCGGCGCGCCAGCGACTATAGTTGGACTTTATTAGGCCATTAGCTCAGCGCTAGGTTCTCATTCGTGAGCTTCTCAGCCACGGGGTGTCTGTTTCCCTCATTTTCTTTTCTGCTCCGCTCCAACACACACGCACACATCTCGCTGGGTTGTGCCCGATACTTCCACCCAGTGATTGGCACCTCACAGACAGGCTTGTCTGGTGAACCAGTGCTTATAATTACAAGCTGAGAAGAGGCAGCACCACCCTCGCTGACTCCAAGTCACAGACTTTTGTTTCTGAGACGACACCTGTGTCCTCCATCCTCTTCCGTTCTGTCCCACTTACTGGAGCAGTCCTGTCACATGGAAGCACGAACGGTTTTCACATCATGTTACACTCAGCAGTGACGTGCTGTCTCCTAATCAAGCAAATGGGCTCTTTGCCTTTTTGAAACGTGGCACGGAATTGTTGGGATCAGTTGTTAGCGGAGAGGACGTATCTCTTTGTCTGCTTAGCTCAGCAGCTCAGTGAGCTACAGGCGAGTGTCCGGATCAGTGCACACGGTATAGATGTGTCCCAGGTCGAACCCCGTCGTTGGTTTATTACGTATCTCCGTGTTCCCAGCACTCAGTGGCCATTAAACCACATGCACCTATCGTAGAGATGCAGGTCTGACTAATGCCGTAGCACCTTTAGGGGGCAGTGGTGAGCAGTGCTTGTTTATTTGAGCTCTGCTCACAGCAATGGCTAGCTAGGCTAAAGTACGGCCTCCGTATGACGGATACGGTTGTGTACTGGCAAGAAACTGGAGATACGATATGGATCATCATACAGGGGTTGCGGTTCAATGTCTTGTGCTAATATTGATTTCTAAAATTTAATTGTAGTAAAACTGTCATAAGATAAACACACATGCTAATGTTAGCAGTGCACCGTTATGCTACTTGTTGAGTCTAAAGGTGAAGGACAATGCTATCTAGAGGTTGGGGGTTAAGATGTAACACCTGTCTGCCGCACGTCATTGTAAAAAAAAATCTGGAAAATCTGTACAGTATTACAAAAAAACACACTCTGCTGCTACCTTTTCAGTTTCCTTGCTGCTCTTTCTTACTATATTTTTTAATATTTTTTAATGTATTTATATATATATTTAATTTATTTAAGTACTGCTGTTTGGGTGTAACTGGGTCCTTGAGTACTACCATTTTGTTCCACCCCATGTACCACATGTGATATGAATAACAAAGTCTCCTTGAAAAAGATAATATTATTGTGATATTTGAGATTTCCAGTATTGTCTTACACCCCTACTGGGTGCTACAACCAAGACCCCCAAAAGTATACAATTAGAGAACTCCATATATCACCATGTACACTCAAAATGGGAGATTCAAGTAACGATGTACTTTAGATGTAAATAAAGTACGTCTATCTAAAAATATGTTTCTGATGTGTTACTTAAAAATCAGTTTGTCATGTTTGACAGTCTTTTTTTTTTTTTTGTCCTACTTAACATACTATGTGTATATATATATATATCTACAGGGGTTGGACAATGAAACTGAAACACCTGGTTTTAGACCACAATCATTTATTAGTATGGTGTAGGGCCTCCTTTTGCGGCCAATGCAGCGTCACTTGGTCTTGGGAATGACATATACTGCGTCCTGCACAGTGGTCAGAGGGAGTTTATACCATTCCTCTTGCAGGATAGTGGCCAGGTCACTACGTGATGCTGGTGGAGGTTCGTCCTTCTTGGTGGTATGCTGACATTACCCTGGATACCGTGGCTCTTGATACATCACAAAGACTTGCTGTCTTGGTCTCAGATGCGCCAGCAAGACGTGCACCAACAATCTGTCCTCTTTTGAACTCTGGTATGTCCCATAATGTTGTGTGCATTGTCTGGTTGCAATGCCATTGGGAAGGGAGATAAAGGTGACCAGGATCAATAACTGATGATATATCTAGACTGATATGATCAATATTTATTGAGCTACACATACAGAAGTCTGTCTCTCAGTATGGCGTCGGGCCGCCATGTTTGCTAACCCAACACGCCAGACGTTTCGGTATGGAGCTGTAGAGGTTCCTAATGGTGTCCTGTGATAATCCATCCCATGCAGCTTGAATATTCTCAGTTCCTGCAGATGGTGCGGTAGGGGTTCATCTTGGTGCTGACCACGGCGCCTCCACACACTGACAAGCGGCACTCATCACCAAAGATGACCCGCTGCCATTCTGAGTCACTGCATGACAGTGTGGTGCGACACCACTGCAGTCTTTGGTGACGGTGACATGGTGTTGAGGGCAGTCGTCGCAACGGTCTGCGTGCATGTAGTCACGCATCGTGCAGCCATTTGCCAATGATGCTGGCACTGCCTAACAGGGTGAATCATGGTGGCATCACGGCTCGCTGATTGGCTGCCTTTGCCTACATCACATGCACGGCCGAACATGGAACTTGAATCATTTGCATATCTTACGATGTCGAACCTACCCACCATTCCTGTCGGTTGATTTCTTCTGGGCGGAGCTAGAGTGTGGCCTACTGAGCAAAAGCACAGCTAGCCTGTATCGCTACATGGTAGCAGTAACTACACCGTCACTTTGCTAGACGAAGTGGTGCCATGACGTGGTACAGATAGATGCTCTTGCTTTGAGGTTGGAGTTCTCTGCTAATGATGTTGCCCTTTCACTTGGCAGGAGTGGAGCTAAAGCAATTAAGACACCTCAGGAGAAGCAGCTAATGCTAATAAGACACGCTAATGATCCCCTCAGGTTCTCATAACGGAGAGCCTCAGCACCATCATCTACTCTGGCTGTGAGAGAACTGCTGTTGGTCTCATTAGCAGGTGTTTCCTGTGTCTGAGATCGGCTAGGATATATAACGAGCCACCCATATTGATGACCGTAAGCACGACTTGGTTGGCGCTTCTGTCGTTATCACAGCGCTTGACGAGAACCATTCGGGCCAGGCTGCTTTGCTTGGCTCGGCTGGACCCGTAACTGGAGCCCTGCCTGCTCTCTGATTGATCGGTTTCTTCCGCATACATGAGCAACACTCGGCCCAGATGTGCACCGCTTCCTGCCCCAGCTGAGCCATATCGGTCCTGGCCGGCCAGTGGTTCTGTATCTTCTGCGGTTCTGGAGATGGTGACCCGGAAATGCCTTTGAGCTCATAAAGTGGAGCCCCTCTGTTAAAAAGTGGCTTACTATAAATACTTCCTCCAGCCTGGTTCTCATGGCCCCCCGCGACTCCTGGGGCAAAGCAGTCGTCTGATTGGAGGCTCGGCGCAGAAGGGATGCTGTTGGCCGGGGGTCCAGATTAGAGAGCTGTCAATCACAGAGCACTGATTAAGAATCCCAAGTCTTTAAGGCTAAGAATGCACTGGAGTGGCCAAAAGCTGTCTATGGTGGGATAATCCAGATGGCATCTGGTAGCTGTTTTACTGTCTGCCTGGTTTTGACGGTTGTTATGGTTATGCAGAACGAGCGCCTGTCGCTTTTAGAACCTTGCCTCGGTTCTAGTGGTTTCGGTACACAACTGCTTTCCTCTGCACTGTCATTATGACTTCTCTGACAGAAGGAAATGCTGGTTTCTGGTACTTTTTAAAAACCAGTGGGGCCGACTGGCCTGTCAGATCAGCGTGTGGATATGAACGGCATCTGCGTTCAGGCGTCGAGGTGTAAAGTTGAATGTTCAGGATGCAGTACCCTTACCCTATAACAGGTTTCAGCTGGGTCTCCAGAAGCTTCCAGATGCTCAGCCTCAAACACACCAAAGCACAGGTTCAGTTTTCCAGGTGGCTGTTACTGCTACTACTGACTACTTGCTGCTACTCAGAAGGAACAAAGCTTGTTTTGAACACCTGCTTCCCAGGCATCATCTGTTACTAGCATTAGCAGCGGTGCTACTTCATCCTCTCATGTTGGACTGGTGCAGATTCAGTGCTACAGTGACTCATTGTGACCTTATGAGGATGTGAGATGGTATTATGATATACTTTTAGAAGATATCTCTGTTGGTAATATAATTTAATTAAATTTAATTTTGGAATATTTTAAACTTAAAACATAAAAATTATAATCATTTTATAAATATTGCACTTGCACATTGCACCTTTAACTAATGCAGCTGTTACTTGACGTTTTAATTCCCTAAAGGGAACCTAAACCAGAAACCTGAAACACCTCTGGATACACAAAGTATGGCTTATGAATCTCTACCCAAAGTCTAATTCTAATAAATGACTGATTGTATTTCACCATATTTCTCTCCTCTCCATGTAAACTGGGCGGTCCCAATCTCGGGTAACGCGTCCATAAGCATTTTCTAACCAATCACAGGGTTGATGTCTGTTGCCCCGCCCACACAAAACAGTTTCGGAGTCAGAGAAACTTGGTGAGCTAAAGCTAGCTAGCATAAACGACACAAACACCTGTGTGCTCGTTCATACATGAGTTGTATCCATACATCATTCATTCGTTGCTTTATCTGTTCATCCATCCCTCTATCTTCAGGTCTGTTCCTCCATTCCTTTACATGTTGTTGTTGTTGTTGTTGTTGTTGCTGCTGTTGCTTCATCGATAAGCAACACTGCAGGCTAGACAAGTGTCAGACGAGGAGCTGTCAATCAAGCTGCTCCTTAGCCACGCCCACACAGTTCTCAGATTTCAGTCTGGCTTTGCTTTCTTTGTGTGTAGTTCATTAGGTCCAACAAATTCATCACTCAGTATCACCGTAGTTGGACCGTGTATCGGGTCCCACTCAGGGATCACTCTGTTTGATTCTGCTGGAGTTTAAAACAGTTCATAACCCAGCGCTGGCTTGCTGACCTGCAGAGCCAATATAGACGCACCACAGGCGGCACTAATATTGGTATCTAGAACAGATGAAGCCGCGTGTGGAATGTGGAACCATACTGTGGGGTGCACAGGCTCTATGACTGATCTTAAAGAACTCTGAATAAAAGAGATCTCCGTTTTAATTAGTCAGAGGGTCCCATCCCATGCAGCTTGAATGACGATTCAGCTCTTCAGACGTCTGGTTACCATCACAGGCACTGTGGGTGATTGATTGGTTTAGACTGGGACAGTAAATAGAAGGCTGGATTTCAAAGGACCGTTTGGACGAACAGGGCAAAGCATGCTGTCTGTCTACAGCTTGTGTTTGCTGTTAAAGGGGCAGACCACCAATTTAGTAGAGTTCCGGGTTAATTAGGTGGTGAAGATGTAAACAGAGCCATTCGGAGCGGTTTGGTGTGAAGTGCTCGGTTCTAGAGACGCTTTTCTATGAGAACTGTTCACAGTGGTGCTGAAGGGAACCAGACGCCTGTCTCTGTACGGATGGTGGTGGTGCTGATGATGGTGGTGATGGTGATGATGATGAATGTCCGCATACGAAACTGTACCATCATCACTACATATAAAAACCCAGAAGGCCCGTATCCAGGTGGCGCAGACTTGCTGATGCGGTTTGTGACACAGCGTGATGGAATGTCACTCTCACGCTGAAAGGCAGTGAATTACCATTCTGCCCTCACGTGTCAATCACCCTTCACCATCCGTCCTATTCCACCATCAGCGAATCTGAGCTGATCGAGATGGCTAGCTGCAGTGTGGACTAAAGCTTACACGTTCAGCTTGTGGTTGGTTTAAGCTCGACCAAAGCCGGATTAAACCCAGACTCGTCTTAATTAAAGGATGCTTAAAAGAAGAGCAGCTTTCTGTCCTCCGTTTCACTGGGTCCGTATCGTCTGCCGTCTCTGAGTTTCCCATATTATATGGTCTGCTGTTATATACACTCAACACCAAATGAACAGCTGCTCCCAGAAGGAGGTGTGGGAGTGTAGGTGTGTTGGGAAGGAGGATAAAGGTGACCAGGATCAATAACTGATGATAAATTTAGACTGATATGATCAATATTTATTGAGCTACACATACAGAAGTATGTCTCTCAGTATGGCGTCGGGCCGCCGTGTTTGCTAACCCAACACGCCAGACGTCTCGGTATGGAGCTGTAGAGGTTCCTAATGGAGTCCTGTGATAATCCATCCCATGCAGCTTGAACATCCTCACACAGTTCCTGCAGATGGTGTGGTAGGGGTGGAGGTGGAGTGACACCAGGCCTTCTGGACGTGTGACAACCAACCGTTCATCTTGGTGCTGACCACGGTGCCTCCACACACGGATTCGTTGGGCGTCTCCACCAAGACTAAAGCGGGACTCGTCACTGAAGATGACCCGCTGCCATTCTGAGTCACTCCATGACAGTCTGGTACGACACCACTGCAGTCTTTGGTGACGGTGACGTGGTGTTAAGGACAGTCGTGGTAACGGTCTGTGTGCATGTGGTCCTGCGGTAAACTGCCAGCATGACACCGAATGTACGAAATCATCAGGTGCAGTGATGAGACCTGTCCTTGCTTACATCACATGCACAGCTGAGTGTGAATGAATCACTAGCGTCTCACGGCGTCAAACCTACCCACCAGGTTTCATTCCTGTCGGTTGATTCGGTTGATGATGTTTTAGGTAAGTGAAGGAATGATGGGAGTGGTCTCAGACTGTTTGTAAATACAGCCTTCCTTGAGAAGGAGCTATAGTGTTTCCTCTGGTTATTGGGGTTAAGGTTAAGCGGTGTTCAGTAATAATAACAAAGCGGCTGTAAAGTCAGAGATGTGTGGGTGAAGAGGTGCATGTGTTGTAAGGCATGGCAAGTCCACCATGTGCTTTTGATTGTAGGATCAAAGAGGAGACAGAGAGCCCCCCGCTTCACCCGGAATCAGCGTGTGCGTGTCCCCCTTTCTTCCGGACCAGCAGTTCTGCCTTTAGATCCCATAACGATCACAAACACGCCCGGCACAGGTTACACCCCCCCAAACCCCGAGGAAAACTGCAGCCAGGGCTCGCTCGCTCTCTCTCTCTCTCTCTCTCTCTCTCTCTCTCTCTCTCTCTCTCTCTCTCTCTCTCTCTCTCTCTCTCTCTCTGTCTCTCTCTCTCTCTCTCTCTCTCTCTCTCTCTCTCTCTGTCTCTCTCTCTCTCACTTTGTGTCTGTCCCTCTCTCGCTCTGTGTCTGTCTCTCTCTCTCTCTGTCATTCTCTCTCTCTCTCTCTCTCTCTGTCATTCTCTCTCTCTCTCTCTCTGTCATTCTCTCTCTCGCGCTTTGTGTCGGTCCCTCTCTCGCTCTGTCTGTCTGTCTGTGTCTCTCTCTCTCTCTCTCTCTCTCTCTCTCTCTCTCGCTCTGTGTCTGTCTCTCTCTCTGTCTCTCTCTCGCTCTCTTTTTCTTTCTCTCTCTCTCTCTCTCGCTCGCTCTCTCTCTCTCTCTCGCGCGCTCTCTCTCTCTCTCTCTGTCATTCTCTCTCTCTCTCTCTCTGTCATTCTCTCTCTCGCGCTTTGTGTCTGTCCCTCTCTCGCTCTGTGTCTGTCTGTCTGTGTCTCTCTCTCTCTCTCTCTCTCTCTCTCTCTCTCTCTGTCTGTCTCTCTCTCTCTCTCTCTCTCTCTCTCTCTCTCTCTCTCTCTCTCTCTGTGTCTCTCTCTCTCTCTCTCTCTCTCTCTCGTTGTTCTCAGAGTCAGATGTGCATGCAGTCCTTGTTTAAAGCTAAAGAAATTACAGGCCACTCTGCGTAACCACTCAAATCGTTGGGCCTAACAGTTTGGAGGAGCCTTTTGAGATTACCCAACACTTAACACCAGCACTGTTTAAAAGAATAGGTGCGACAGAGTGTGTGATTGATGCCGTAGACCAGAGGTCTCCAGGCCTGGACCTTGAATCCACTTTCTAGTGCTGGATTTTGTAGATCTAAAGATGTCTGAAGACCAAAAGTGTGTTTTCCTTAGTGCCCCCTAGTGGCCAGTCCACTGGCAGCAGTGACACCAAATTGATATTTTGAGCGGATATAATCTAAAGTGATGCTCTGGAAAAACAGATATACGGTTTAAGTTGTTCTGAGCTCATTTTAAGATTGATCTTCTTACCAGATATTTTTGACCTGTTTAGCTGAATTTCATCAGTAAATCGGCAGATAATTTAGCTAATGAAGAAATTAGCTTGAAATGAAATGAGAGGAATCATCTGCCAATATACAGCAATCAAAATAATTTCTGGAAGTACATCTCCAACTGAGCTTACAGAAATGTCAGCAGTTAGGATATATCAACCAAATATATATATATATATATATATATATTGTATTTGCCGAAATGTGACTGTTGGCAGTGTACTCGAACCTGAACCTGGACTCTCTGTGATTGACATGTTCTTGAGCTTTTACTGACCAATAAGGGGTGAAGGGGGAGGGGTTAGAGTGCAAAACTATTTACACCTATCCTAGTAAAGTGTTTGTCGGACGGGGTGGGCCGGTAGCTAGCTGGTTAGCATGTTAGCCTCAATACAATGCACTCTGCAACAGAATGCACAGACACTTTGAAACACACTGTAAAACTGTTAGTTCTTTGCATGCTAATGCATGCAGCTCCAGCTCTGGGATGTTGGTGGGCTTCCTCCCATGCTTGCTTCACGTTCCTCCACAACACTTCTATTGGCTGAAGGTCAGGACTTTGGCCTGGGCCATTCCAGGCTCTACCACCCTCTGTTCTTCTTCAGCTGTTCTTTGGCAGGACGCTTTGTGTGCTTTGGGTCGTTGTCCTGCTGCATGACCCACGTTCTCCTGATATCCAGCTCATGGACAGATCTCCTGAGAAGGTCTGGAATGTTTTCCATTTGTACCCAGTCTGTCTGACTGTGGATGGTGGAGTGCAAACTCTTTACAGATGGCTCTGTAACCTTTTCCAGCCTGATGAGCATCAACAACTCTTCTTCGGAGCTCCTCAGAATCCTCCTACGTTCGTGCCATGATGCACTTCCACAAACATGTGCTGTGAAGATCAGGCTTTGATAGATGGACCCTGGTCTTTAAGTAAAACAGGGTGCACGCTTCCACCTGGTTGTCATGCCATTGATTGATTGAAAATGGCTGAAACCGGTTTCACCTGTAAGTGTTTCGCTAATCCTAAAGGTTCACCAACAAATGGAGATCTGTAGTATCGGACCGTTTCCCTCAATAAATAAAAAAGACCAGGTCTGATATTTGTATCGGATTTGTTTAATGTGAGGATGATTTAGAAGATTTAGAAGAAACACTAGTCCTAAAGGACCCACAACCCACAACCACCACTGTAGCTAATCTTGGAATATCTTAAACTTGCATATTTCATATTTCTGACATATTCCTCTTATAATAGCTGTTCCTTTAATATAAGCCCACCTAAATCTGCCTCCTCTGTGGAAGGCAGTGAATCCTCTTCATCTGGGTCGCCTTTTACAATCAAAAAGCTTGACCGCTAACTGATCCTTAGTGCGCTAAAGCTAACCCAGCTTAACCGAAAGCTAGTGAGCTAGTCCTAACCAATCAAAAGGCTGACCGCTAACCGATCATAAGTGCGCTAAAGCTAACCCACCATAACCGAAATCTAGTGAGCTAGTCCTAACCAATCAAAAGGCTGATCGCTAACCCATCATAGATGCGCTAATGCTAACCCAGCATTACCGAAAGCCAGCAAGCTAGTCCTAACCAATCAAAAGGGTGACCGCTAAATGATCCTAAGTGTGCTAAAGCTAACCCAGCATAACCGAGAGCTAGCAAGCTAGTCTTAACCAATCAAAAGGCTGACCGCTAACACATCATAAGTGCGCCAAAACTAACCCAGCATAACCGAAAGCTAGCAAGCTAGTCCTAACCAATCAAAAGGCTGACCGCTAACCCATCATAAGTGCGCTAAAGCTAACCTAGCATAACCGAAAGCTAGCAAGCTGGTCCTAACCAATTAAAAGGCTGATCGCTGACCAATCATAAGTGCGCTAAAGCTAACCCAGCATAACCGAAAGCTAGCAAGCTGGTCCTAACCAGTTAAAAGGCTGATCGCTAACCGATCATAAGTGCGCTAAAGCTACCCCAGCATAACTGAAAGCTAGCAAGCTAGTCCTAACCAATCAAAAGGCTGACCGCTAACCGATCATAAGTGCGCTAAAGCTAACCCAGCATAACCGAAAGCTAGCAAGCTAGTCCTAACCAGTTGAAAGGCTGATCGCTAACCGATCATAAGTGCGCTAAAGCTAACCCTGCTTAAACGTAAGCTAGCAAGCTGGTCCTAACCAATCAAAAGGCTGACCGCTAAAAGCCCATAACCCAGTGCATAAAGCGAAAGCTAGCAAGCTAGCAAGCTAGTCCACCTGTGTAGCTGCCTATTGTCCATGTATTCTTTTATCTGATACTAACATTGACCACTCATTTGCTGCTTTGTTCGTCTCTCTGTCTCTCTGTCTCTCCGTCTCTCCATTCATCCACACATCTGTTGGTCCGGGACGTTTTTGTCCAGGTGCTGTAACATGAGTTGGATAACGATGATGTATGTTCTGTATGAGTGGTGGAGCAGGCTAGGAGTATTGGACAGGGTGCTGTCATTCAAGCTGTTCATTAGCCACGCCCACCCATTTCTCAGAAAGGTCTGATTTAACGTTTTTATAAGGCATGTTTCATCATATTTATATCTTATTCTTCTTTCCAGCTTTGCTAGAAGTCTAATACTGATTAACACATACGTTTCTTATTATGCAAACGTCTTTCATATTTTACTCTCCATTCCTGGAACGTTAAGGATCCGGTTATATCTTCCAATAGTAAGGAAAATCAAACCAAGTGTGCATTTTTTCATCTGATTCCAGATGTAGTCAATCAGCCAAGATGTTCACTCCTCAAGATGTTCAAGTTTTGGTTCTTTAGGTTCTGCTGGACCTGTAATCTGACATTCCCAACACTAATGCTGAGCTGGCCACAACCATCAGCGGTATTCCCTTAAGCCCAGAAGAGATGGAGCAGTGCACCAATGCGTCCCTCGGTTTTCCTAACAGAGGGATAAACGAGTTTAGCATTAACATGGTGGACCGGATGCCTGAAGCCGGCGATGTTGATGTTGATAAAAATAAACGATATTTTGAATATCTCCAAAGCCGTTTTTCTCCAAATCTGTAAAATTCTGAGTTTTAAGTTCAAGTTTCAGGTTTATTTGTCGTTTGCACAACGTGTCAGGACATTTATGCTATGAAATGCTTGTGGTGAGGCTCAGGTTTGTACTCTACAGCAGGACAACACTATATACATACTAAACATATTAAAATAAAGATATAAGAGTTATATTAAATAAATACAAAATACACAAGATATATACAAAGACAGGAGGGGTCTGTAGAAATTCTCTATTATGTACATTTATTAGACAAGAATAGTTTAAGAGGGGCGGAGCTAAATATAAATATGTATGTTTATGTCTGTTCTTGTTTAAAGTGACAGAGTGCAGTGGTGTTGGTGGTGTTGGGGATGTTGGTTGTATTGGAGGTGTTGGGGATGTTGATTGTATTGGAGGTGTTGGGGATATTGGTGGTGTTGGTGGTATTGCTAGTGGTGTTGGGGATGTTGGTGGTGTTGGTGGCATTGGTGGTGTTGGGGATGTTGGTTATATTGGTGGTATTGATGCTGTTGCTGGTATTGGTAGTGTTGGTGGTGTTGATGGTGTTGCTGGTATTGGTAGTGTTGGTGGTGTTGATGGTATTGGTGGTGGTGTTGGCATGGTGGTGTTGGTGGTATTAATGGTGTTTGTGGTGTTAATAGTGTTGTTGGTATTGGTGGTGTTGGGGATGTCGGTTGTGTTAATGGTGTTGGTGGTATTGGTGGTGTTAATGGTGTTGGTGGTGTTGGTGGTATTGATGGTGTTGGTGGTATTGGTGGTGTTGGGGATGTCGGTTGTGTTAATGGTGTTGGTGGTATTGGTGGTGTTAATGGTGGTGTTGGTGGTATTGATGGTATTGGGGATGTTGGTTGTATTGGTGGTGTTGGGGATGTTGGTTGTATTGGTGGTGTTATTGGTGAAAGGCTCACGGCTTATTCATTAGAGGCCGTGTACACAGCAGCTCACTGTAAGTAGAACTGAACGCTGAACTGAACGCTGAACAAAATGCGGGTTAAAAAATCTGTAGCTGTAAACACCCAGTGATCCAGAAGGAGATCAGGCTTGGACACAGATGAAGATGCAGTGACCCCATGTATGCTTTACCATCAGGCCTCTCTTCAGACCAGCCTGAACGTCTGCTCCGCTGCTGCATGTGCTCAGGGTGATCTGATGCTCCCATAACTTATTGATGAGGTTGGTGTACAGTTTTACTTTGGCCGGGTGTTGTGATAGCACCTCAGGGCTGCACCGCATCACCAGCACGCTAGCGTAAGACGGGGGTAGAGCCAGTAATCAGTAAGAAAGCCAGCCCTCAAATCCTGCAGCTTCTTGTAAGCCCCTGGAAATCCCACCAAGTGAAGTAGAAACTAATTTGCAGGGCACTCGGGGTTAAACCACTCCCCTCCTCAGGCTTCAGCTGTCGGGATTAGCGGTGACAGCCTCGTCCTCAGGTTCCACGACAGCGCGGAAGATGTTGGAGCCTTCAGGCTTGCTAGCGGACAGTGGATCCTCGTCCGAAGTAAGTGTTCGGTGTGGTGTGCTTGGAGAGAATGCTTGCTCGGGTTGGCTCTGTAAGGTCTGCTGATCTCCTGAGGACTCCTGACGGTGCTGTTGCTGGTGGAGAGGCTGGAGCTCGAGGCCAGTGGACGTGAGAAGCATGATTACGGGTTGATGAGAGAGCACTTGACCTCAGGTCTTCAGGGTTCAGCACTGCTAGAGGATATTATGATGTTCCCAGTGTCTAACGCAAAACGATTTACGGGATGACTGTTGACCTGGAGTGCTGACCCAAACTTAATGGGTCCTTGGCACTTCGAAACTCTTGTGTCGGTCTTTTGCTCCTCAGTGTGATTACAGAGTTGCTTGAGCAGAGCGGATGGGATAAACACGTTACTTCATCAGCAGTGGTTATATACAACATTGCATAACGTTGGATATACCTGACTGCCATATGTTTCCATTGCATGCTCTGGAGAATATCATCGCTGTCCAATGAAAAACATGTATCTCCACTTTTGTCCATTTTTACTTTTATGCATCATTTGAACACACCAGCTGCTGTTTACACTGAGTGAGAATCTCATGACGAATGAACCAATGGAAATGTCCCAAAACTGTTTGGAAAGACGTCTGGTTCCATTGACTTCCATTACAGCTAAATGAGGTTTTTGGCCTCTCCTGTAAAGTTGCCATTTTGGAGATCCTTGTTTTTCTTTGGACAGCAACGATACACAGTCACTGCGCCGTTGAGAAAAATGGAATAGGCAATTTACCATTGACTATATACCATTATAATGTAAACACGACTTTCGTTTGACCTCTTCTGCACTGAATTAGAGCCTACAAGGCCAGACACCGGGAACACCGTGTACAATCTCTAACGGGACCTATGTTTTCCAGTTTCTCTTTTTCTCCTTTAGTGTGTTATGGAGATGTTTGTGCATGTAAACAGTCTGCGAAGTTATAAACCCCAACGTACATTCCAGAGGGAGAAACTCTCGCCCACTGAAACCACTCTTCTCAGCTGCCTTCCAGCCCTTTTCCCTGTTACAAGGTGACATCATCTCGTAACACAGTCCTAATTTCCCGCCTCCTGGCAAGCTTGGCACGCCCCTACACAACACACAGAGCTACACCAGTGAAAACATGCCACTCTGACACGTTCTGCTCCAGACTAGCTTGCAAAGGTGGAACTTGTAGCTGTGTCCATGCTACTTTAGCAGTCGACCAATCAGAATCGAGTGGGTTGAGCTGACCAATTGGACCACTTTGAGCTTATCAGGAGGTGGGGCTATCTTCAAAAATATGTGCATCTTCAAAATATGTGCATGTTATTGAATAGAAGTGTCATATTTAACATGCAACAGTGTTCCGGATAGTGTCAGACAGACGGATGGCTCAGTAATGCTAATTTAGCTTTCGCTTGGTGGTTAGCTTTCTCTCGGCATGTTTCACCAGCTGAACAGGAAGAAAGAGGCTTGTGGGCGGTACAACCTTATGAGCCTCGTGATCGCTAATCTAAGCTAAGGCTAAGCTACGAAAATAAGGAAACCTTCTATGAGTAGCGGTTTAGTAGTGTCTAAACTTTTGCTGGTGGTGTATTCTGAGTATTCAACGGGTGTACATGTCGTTACATGACTAGCACTCATTTATATCAGGGGTGTTTATGACATAACTACTGAATTCCAGTAGTTTAGGCGATACTGAATTGTATCCGTGCCCAGTGCAGTGTGTGTCTAGCCTTGGCAAAGCAGCCAAAATGTCCAGATTGTAATCTGTCAAAGATCCTGGCAGCTGTACTGCATCAGTGATTACAGTGGGTTAGAAATATTTGTAGTTATGAGGCTGTTACGGGATCACAGGCCGCAGAGCACCGTTTCAAAGCTGCTTGCCAATCTTAAGCAGGTGCTTATCGGGCTCATCTGGCTAATGATGAAATGTAAATCCACTTTGTCTTTTTGATCAGGTTTCAGATCTTGATTGCAGGGGCCTGCGAGCTCCAGGCTTCCCTCAGTGTTCTGTACCGCAGCAGTGGATGCTGCAGGAGTCATGCCACATAAACGAGTCTCCCCAGAGTTCGGTTCGCTCCGTAACCGAGCAAAGACAATGGGACGTCAACCACACGCATTCCTAAACCGAGCGCGGGCTCACGTGACCGTGTTGGCAGGAGCTTCCCTGTGGAAGGGAGGAGCTTTTGCAGCACCGTGACCGTGAACTAAAACAGAAGATATTTATTTATGTACGTTACCCATACAGGAAGTTCAAGTTGTACAACAACATGTTAAAGGATCTGGCTGAGCGTCTTGTGTTGACTTTTCTCAGGGCTCTGGCCGCGCCGAGAGCTGTGGTCACTCTCGTTTCTGAGCAGGAACTGGAGCAGGAACCCCGGAATTTTCCCAGCAGAGCTCTTGGCAGAGCTGGAGGGTGAACTATAGTCTTTTGTGAGCACAAAGCCATATTATAGTGTTCGCTCCGTCAGAGAGGGGCTTGTGGCGCGGCTTTGTCCTAGCAGCCCGTGGAGCAATGCTGTGCCACTCGGAGACCAAAGACATGTCTGGTAGGGTAGGGTTCAAAGGGGGCCTGATATATGTAAATGACTTTTGTTCTGATTGGCTGTTCTGTTGCTTGGATGTTGTTATTATACATTTGTCTTGATCGTGGCAGTGCTGTACAGTTACTGAACACCAACACACTACTTACAGCCCACTAACACTACACTTACTGAGTTACTGTACACCAACACGCTACTTACAGCACACTAACACATTACACTTACTGAGTTACTGTACACCGACACGCTACTTACAGCACACTAACGCATTACACTTACTGAGTTACTGTACACCAACACGCTACTTACAGTACACTAACGCATTACACTTACTGAGTTACTGTACACCAACACACTACTTACAGCACACTAACACATTACACTTACTGAGTTACTGTACACCAACACACTACTTACAGTACACTAACACATTACACTTACTGAGTTACTGTACACCAACACGCTACTTACAGTACACTAACACATTACACTTACTGAGTTACTGTACACCAACACACTACTTACAGCACACTAACACATTACACTTACTGAGTTACTGTACACCAACACGCTACTTACAGCACACTAACACATTACACTTACTGAGTTGCTGTACACCAACACGCTACTTACAGCACACTAACACATTACACTTACTGAGTTACCGTACACCAACACGCTACTTACAGCACACTAACACATTACACTTACTGAGTTACCGTACACCGACACACTACTTACAGTACACTAACACTACACTTACTGAGTTACTGAACACCAACACACTACTTACAGTACACTAACACTACACTTACTGAGTTACTGAACACCAACACACTACTTACAGCACACTAACGCATTACACTTACTGAGTTACTGTACACCAACACACTACTTACAGCACACTAACACATTACACTTACTGAGTTACTGCACACCAACACGCTACTTACAGTACACTAACACATTACACTTACTGAGTTACTGTACACCGACACGCTACTTACAGTACACTAACACATTACACTTACTGAGTTACTGTACACCAACACGCTACTTACAGCACAGTTGGTTGTTTTGGGGCAGTGCATGAGGCTCTGTGCTGCATGGTCATCTTTCCTGTTAGCTACGTTAGCTCCTGCTGGTCAGTTAGATTTGGAGTACTGGGTTGAACCGTGTAAGTGTCAGTTTTGGGGTTTTAGCATGATTGGCAGGTCTCGAGCTCCATTTTTCAGCTGTTGTGTTGAAGCTGTTTTTAGAAACGTCTGCGTATGTGGGACACGAAAATGTTAAGTTGTACCTTTCAAAGGTTTTGTGGATTGGAAGCCGGTTGGTGGGAGGTAGCGTCTGGAGGAGAATTGCAGGGAGTGGTGTATTGTGTTCTCTGTGCTGGGCTGGCCAGAGTATATCTGAGACTCTCTCTGTGATGCCATAACAGCCGCCTTTAAATTTTAGAGTAGAAACAGTTAAATGCAGGACTCTCTGCTTTACCTTTCGAATACCCACCACTCCACCCGTGTTCAGGCTCTTCCGCATAAGTCCTTGTACACATAACCTTCAATAGCACTGTTAATGTGTGCGGTGTATATACTATCTCGGTTCAAACATCACACTAACACTGTGCTAGACAGCATGTAGTCCCTGTCTGGCTGCAAACACTGTCCTGCCGTCCTGGACCCTTACTAGGCCCACAATGCCCCTTGTGCTTTAAGTTAGACCACCTTCATGAACCGCTGTGCCCTTCATGAACCACTATGCCCTTTGTACTTCAGTTAAACCAGATTCATGAATCGCTGGTTGTCCCATGCATGCACTGTGCTCTTACTCTCTAGCCCTTTACTATATAAGAGACTAGCAAGCCTGGTAATCCCACAGCACTCCACAAGGACAGCAGCTAGCCTGGAGATTCAGATGTGCTTTAAACACCAGCGCCAGACACGCAAATCCTAAACCACGTTCTTATAGGTTTGCTAAAGTGTTTTTGAACATTTTCTTCGAGGAACTGAATAAACCTGGTTAAAAGCTAAAAAGCATGGAGGCTAATGAATGCAGCTTTCCCATGTTCATCCTCATTCAGATTCTTTAAGTGCTGGGCTGTGTAGACGTGTAATTCTACTGTTTATCAGACATGCTAATCGCCTCCAGCGCAATAATAAAGGAATAGATCTGGACACCAGGCATCATTTGGCTGGTCAACAGCTTATAAAATGTGTAATCTGGATTTTTCTCCTAACCCCTGCTCTCCGTTAGGGCTGTTCCCAGTTGGAAGGTTTGAGCCGGTGCCCTTTTGCGTGTGCCTGAGTGCACATGTGGCTCTCTGTTCTGTTCTGTAGCGACGGTTCTGCCCTGGGGCTTGAAGGACCAGCACTTGATCCCACCTGACAGCCTGCAAAGGAGCGCGGTCGGAAAACAAAAGCCTTTCACTATTGTTACTAATGGGAAGGAAACTCGGCCGTTCATGAGTTTAAGTAGAAAGTTCCTGTCTAGCCAAAGAGCTTTTTCGGAGTGGAGATTTAAAAAAAAAAAAAAAAAAAAAGTTCATTCGGTTGGTTGGTTGGTTAGCCAGTTGGTCCGTTGTTCTTGTGCTCTGCTTTGTCTTTGACCAGAGCGAGGCTTTGAAGGGTCAGCCAGGCTGCCGTTATGCTACCGTGTGGGGTTGCTTGTGTTCTCCTCCGAAAGGTGCAGAAACGGACGTACACCGCGATCACGCTGAGGTTTTTCTGCAGTGGGACATCATCAGAAGTCATCAGATCTCAGATAGGCTATTAGATCTCCGCTCTCACCGTGGTGATGAACAACTTTGATCAAGACCTCACTCCTCTTGCGCCGGACGGGACGCCTGAGGCCTTTCTCGGTCAATTAAGCATCCGGATAAAGGTTACCATGACAGCCCCCTGATCTCCGGGCTCCCAGGGATCTGCTGGCAGAGCGGGAAACAGTGCACTGTTGTATTGGCCCAAAACTTTGGATTAGCTCGCCTACTGTCAGATGCCGCTGTCATTCAGACACTGCACTGAGGCTGCTTACAGAGGAATTCCACTGTATTCATAACCATAGAAGGACCCGTTAGCCTGGCACTCACTGCGTGTCTAAGAAGACTGCAGGGTTTGTTCATGTGACATGCTTTTCCACATTTGATTAGATAGCAGAGCCAGAACCCATATAATCAAGTCTATTTGAGACTTCTCAATAAATGAACGCTATGGGATAATGCAGGCATACAGTTAGCACCAGGCTAATTAGCCTTTGCTGCTTGTTTGCTACGGTAGTAAGCTAGTCACTCGTTCCGCTTTTTCCTGGGTTGTCCTGCTTGGCTGAGTGTCGTAGTTTTCCTAATTCCAAGTGTTCAGGAACTGAGCCTTGGACTTGATGCTGCACAGTGGCACTCAGGTGAGCCCTCAGGGCATGAACCTCTTTCATAACCCCAAAAAGAGGACATCATAAAGGGAGGGGAGAGTGGGCTGGGATGGGGTCATGTACGATACTAAAAACCATAACCTAACCTAAATAACATAAACGATTGCTCTACTCAGTTAACTGGGTGGAATGGATGACCCTGGAGACGCAGGCGGGAGCTTATTAATTAACTAGTGTCGTATATTAATGATTGTGTATCAGTGTGTATGTGTACAACAGGTCTGGTCTTTGGGAACACGGTTATCATCAGGGTTGTAAAACCTATAGGTTAAAGGTCAAATGCCTGTAGGCAATAATGAGTTAGGAGAGCTGGCCATCCAATAAAGCAACACAAGAACACAGGCTCTTTACATTAAGGGGGTAAAATGGGCGGTAATGCTGTGAGTCCAGGTGCTGTCTTTTTGAGCAAGTACTGAAACTCAACCCAGCCGTTCCCTTCGGTGCAAAAAGGAAAGAACGATGTGAGGCGAGTCACGATGTCACATGACCTTGGCAGAGATCCTCCACTGCCTTTCTGGAAACAGATCCATTTAATAGTCCGACTGTGTTTCACTTTAGACAAAATCCAGACGAAGGAAGGTGTTTAACATTTGGGACATTGGCCACCTGAACCGAATATCCTCCACCCCCTGTTCTGGACTCAACGATCCAGAATAATAGGTACGATTTGAGCCCCATTAGCAAAGTATGCTAATTTAATTAGCGCTATACATAGGTAGACATGGCCAGTGAACATGAATTTTTTCGCACTTTTACCGAAGGATCTCACGGGAGAATTATACCGTTTTTAATCAACGTTAGCAGCATGTAGCTAATCAATTAGCACTATACATTCGAAGAGTAAACATGGTCTCTGGAGCCTCTCATCCATGTGGAAGGCACCATCACCTGATTGAGGTATGAATTCATCCTTGCAGGTCACGTACAGGCAGATAGGATCTTCCAGCAAGACGATGCGACATGTCACACGGCTAGAAGTGTCTGACATTGGTTGGGGGAGCATGACCTAGGCTTCGAAGTCCTACCCTGGCCCCCTAATTACCTTGAACCCAATTAAACATCTCTGGGACCACCCTGATCGTTGTGTACGCTCTGTAGATCCTCCTCCAGCATGACTCCAGCAGTCAGCATGACTTCAGATACCTGTGACAGCCTACCTGGACCTCACTGAGTCACTCCCAGCCCCTCTAGCTGCTGTCTGTGCTGCCCCCGCTGGTTACTCTGGATATTAGCTGGTGGTCATAATAATGTGACTTGTGTCAAAGAGGCCAAACGTCTCTAGATTGTTTGGGAGAATAAGCATTTTTAGAACCACTTGTCTGAACGATCCTCTTGTTCCCTGGAATACGAACTTCCCCGGAATGCTACTTTCTATAAATAGCTCAGTATTTATAGATAACACAGCCTGTTTCATGGAGAAACAAGAGCTGCTTAATAAGATGACCCAGAACAGGATACACTTTCTTGTATTTCCCCTTTTCTGGATAACCCATAATATTCCTCATCTCGGCAGCACCTACTCCCACACGGAGCGTGCAGAACTGGCACCTGACCTAATGCATGCTCCTAATTGTTGAGCGGTGTGACTCCGGTGCTGCTGAAATGTCACTCTGTGTGTGATCCCGCAGAAGGTCAGGTTCCCTGCTGGCTGTT